>JAJIBD010023043.1:0-29960 GCA_021461705.1 Cryptotis parvus | reverse complement strand
CGCAGCCACACCTGAAACACTTCGAGGGGCACAGCCAAATATCTCATTGTCTACCTCCCAGAACAAACAGTAAAGTCCTTTGGGATCGCTTTAGCTCTGGAGCCCACAGCAAGTCTAATTGGCCTCTCGAGTACTGGTCTCCAGCAGAGGGGCCAGGATGTGTCCCTGGGCTGGATCCTCGAGTCAGATATTAATGTCCACAATTAGCAGCTGACACCTTGGTCCTCTGGGTTAGCAGCTGTTTCCTATCTCACAACTGAAGCTCCTCTTTCCTCTGATTGGCTGAGTTGGGCCAGTCTCTCCCTCATTGTAAACTGTGACTCTTGCTAAGGAAACATCCATGCAGTGAGCAAGGAACTTAAGTCCACCAGGGCTAGAGCCAAATTTTGTCTTTTTCTAGACTAAGCTAGGGAGAGCAACCCTCTGTGATCCAACAAAGCAGAAAATTCAGAGTAATTTGTTCTATGAATTTGCTCAAAGATGAAAGCTTGGCATTAAGGTATCTCTACCAATTAGCATTTATGGATAAACATTGGAGAGTCCCTCACTGCTCTACTGGCGGGAGAGAGTCGGTGGAAGCCCCCTGCATGATTCCAAGCTCCTCTTAGTGCAGGTTACAGAAGTTCCAGTTAGTTCATCTTTATCCTGCCTTGTGAGGGACTCAAAATCTGAGGCCAGGTTACAAGAGCATTACACAGTTTCATGTTTTGTTGCTCTGGTGATGCCCTGGTCTCAGGAAATCAGTAAAAAATATGGCTGTATGGACAATCTCACTTGACGACATTTCCCCCAGTAATTGATATTTGTGTGGGTGGAAAAGGAGGTCAGATGAGCAGCCTCAGAAGCGGCCTCCTTGCATGGTCGAAGGCCAGTTTATGAGTCAGTGTGGATGCAGCCTGTTTCCTGTCCATAGTCTCTGCTGGTAAGTGAAGGTTGGGGAGGGGATTTTAGGGAACTTCTTTTCGTACCTGGCATTGCCACCTTGCTTTCTAGTCACTTAGACCAGAAGGTGATATTGGTTACTTTAGAGGAAAGCATCTAGAGAAGGTATTTGAGGGTCACAAATCAGTTTGATATGAAAATCTAGAGAGTTTATGGAGACCAGAGAGGGGAAAGGAAAGAATATGGTCCTAAGTCAAAGGGATGTTGGCGGTGGGCCGGAGCAATAGCCCAGTGGGTAGGCATTTGCCTTGCATGCAGCCTGCCTCGGCCGACCGGGTTTGATCCCCAGCATCCCATATGGTCCCCTGAGCACCGCCGGAGGTAATTCATGAGTGCAGAGCCAGGAGTAACCCCAGAGCATCACCGGGTGTGACCCAAAAAAGAAAAAAAGGGATGTTGGTGACTCTCAACTGGATTAGGGGAGAGGGATGTAGGGAATATTAGTACTTTATTAGTCACAAGCTGTTTTCAGCAGCAGAAATACAAAAGTGTGATCTATGTGTCCACTTTATTAGGAGCTACTTAAGGACTGAAGAATGCACTTGCTTCTATTTTCGTTTCAAAACGTGGTATCTCACCCAAAACCTGGGCTGCATCAGATCAAGATAGGGTTCATGAGGAAAATGACAGAGAATTATACCCTGGCTATTTTTTTCACAATTTAAAGTTTTAGGTGGATTTCATCATAAATAATTCTCACTCTGATTAGTATTCAATGTGACAATCACAATAATGAGCCTTTAAGAAATTCATCTTGTTAGGTATCATCATCTTCATTTGTTGACCTGAATCATATTTAAAGGCTCTCAGTTGCTACCTAGGACATTTCTCGAGCTTTTTTGTCAGGTACGTGTTATTATGTATCAATGTGATATTAATACACACTCACTAGTCACACTTATTCACCAAGTATAGGCATTTTCAAGTTGTCCTTCCACTCAACAGAAAACAACAATATCATGTAAAAACCCCAAACATTTTATATTTTCCCATAGGGTACATAAAACATACTACCTCTTTACCATTAACCACATGCAAAATCTGTTATTTATCAATTTTAACTTATTTATCAAAATACTCTGAACTTATTTATATTCCCCTTTTATATCTTTTTTAAGATATTCAGATAGGAGGTTAACTATGAATAGCAGAATTTATGTTAAAAGTAATTATGGTTGGGGGAAAACTGCAAAAAATAGGTGACACAATTGCATAAGTCTTTTTAAGATTGGGGCAAATGCATATAAATTTTACCTTTTTCTGCAGTTGTTCAGATTTTATGAGTATGTTATTCCTATCTTCTTTCACATCTATTTTTTTTATTCTGCTTGCCTACAGTTATCCAATGCTTCTTCTAGTGGGGAGATCCATGTCTTCATTTCTGAAGTACAAGTGCCATTACTAATTGTGTGTGAATTGGATGGTTTTATTGTCTTGTGAATTTCATTTCAGTACTGTGAATTACAGAAAAATACACTAGAAAGCTGCCTACATTCCCAGATCTTCCTTATTTCTAACCCAATTTCAACTAGGTAGAATAATTCATGACAATCAATAAAGTCACTTATCAAGCTTCCTATACACACTAAATGACACTTATTTTTTTACTTTTTAATTTTATTATACCACTGTGAGATAAACAATTTCAAAACTGTTCATGATTAGGTTTCTTTCATGCAGTGTTCCAGTACCGATCCCTCCTCAATGCACATTTCCCACCACCAATGTACCCTGACTCCCTCTCCCCTCCCAGCCTGCCTCTATGGTAGGCACTTTTGCCCTCCTCTCTCTCTCTCTCTCTCTCTCTCTCTCTTTGTCTCTATTCCTTCTCTCCCCCTTCTCTTACACATTGTGGCTTGCATACATTTAGGGATTATCATGTTTATCCCTTTACCTACATTCATTCAGTGCTCAGTTCTAGGCTGGTATTACCATTTCCTACAATTATTTGCACACTGGACCCTTCTCTGTCTTACCTAACCTCTCACTCAAACACATTTGCGGTATTCCACCCACTGACAATATCTCCCTGATCCTTGTTTGCCTGGTCTTGGATATTAGTATCATACAATTTTTATATCCCGCAAATGAATGCAGTAAATGACACTTATTTAAAGCAAATGTTTTTAACTAGCTGTTGCTATAATTGTACCCTCAAAAGACCTTTATAGTATTCTATCAAATCACTGTTTCAGATGTTGTAATATGTTAAGACCAGAGCATCACATGATCAGCATCACAAGTCACATTCTTCGATTTCATATTGCAATGCTTCATAGAATATCAGAGATGTGAAAGAAACAATCCATGAGTCCATGACATAAACCTGTGACAGAAGTAATACATTAAAAGAGGCAAATGAGTTTCTAGGTAAAGGTCTATTACAGTCAGAGCCAAGGACTGTCTTTAACCTGAAAGCCAACTCTTGTATTCCACTATGTAATGGACTGATGCCCATAGGAATGCTTCTGTAACTGAGATACGTGTTGCTCAGAGCAACGGGCATTTTGGTTTTACAGTAGAGACTAGGTTATTTAGGTGAGTGAGGTCCAGGTGACTAAGTGCTTATACAGACTCCATCCTATTGCTGTCGTTACAGAATTGCATCCATGGGCATTATCAAGAGTGACTAAAAAGATTCTGATGGACATCCACAGGATGAGTGTGTGCTTTCATATGGGAACCATTCTATGTACAATAATGGGCATTACTTCTTACTTGTCTCCATCTGAGTAAATCATAAATCTGTATACCAAGTTTTTTTTCTGATTGATAGGACAAGAATGAATGTCCTGAATAATACAGGGGATAAGTATAAACAGTGACCAAAGATAATACAAGAACTATATTCTTGTGGGAAAGACAGTATTATGTTTTGCTTGTATGTAAAATCTCTATATCAAGTTAGGAAAAAAGGATGAATTAGTGATTTGTATTTTTTTAATTTTTTTATTATACCACGGTGAGACATACAATTACAAAGGTGTTCATAGTTGGTTCTTGGTAATACAGTATTCCAGCACCCATCCCTCCACCAGTGCCCCATTTCCACCACCAATGTACCCCAAACCCTCCCACCTACCCCCAGGCTGCCTCAATAGCAGGTACCCCAGTTTACTCTCTTCTCTCTCTGTCTCTCTCTCTGTTTCTGCATCTCTCTCCCTCTTATTTTACACATTGTGGATAGACCTGCAGATATTTAGAGTTCATCACTTAAGTCTCTTTGTTTATATTCAATGGTGAGTTTTAATCTGCCATT
Source organism: Cryptotis parvus (assembly GCA_021461705.1). Lineage (NCBI taxonomy): Eukaryota > Metazoa > Chordata > Mammalia > Eulipotyphla > Soricidae > Cryptotis > Cryptotis parvus. The sequence continues at coordinate 25,759 of JAJIBD010023043.1, read as the reverse complement.
ACCATTTCACACATTTAGTAAAACACTGGTCTCTATTTATATCCTATTAATGAATGCAGTCATTCTATATCTGTCCTTTTGCTTCTGACTAATTTCACTCCGCATGATAGTCTCCATGTGCATCCATTTGCAGGTAAATTTCATAATTTCGTCTTTTCTGACAGCCGCATAGTATTCCATAGTGTAGATGAACCACAGTTTCTTTAGCCAGTCCTCTGTTCTCGGGCATTTAGGTTGTTTCCAGATTCTAGCTATAGTGAATAGCGCAGAGATGAATAAAGAAGTACAGATAGTGTTTCTGCTATGTGTTTTTTGGTCTCTCGGGTATATTCCCAGGAGCTATTGCTGGATGAAACGGGAGCTCAATATCTAGTTTTCGGAGGAATGCCCATATTGTTTTCCCAAAAGGGCTGGACCAGTTGGCACTCCCACCAACAGTGGATGAGAGTCCTTTTTTCCCCCACATCCACACCAGCACCGATTGTTCCTGCTGTTTTGGATGTGTGCCAGTCTCTGTGGTGTGAGATGGTACCTCATTGTTGTTTTGATTTGCATCTCCCTGATGATTAAAGATGAAGAGCACTTTTTCATATGCCTTTTGGCCATTTGAATTTCTTCTTTTTGGAAGCTTCTGTTCATTTCTTCTCCCCCATTATTTGATGGAGTTGGCTGTTTTTTCTTGTGGAGTGCTACCAGTGCCTGATATATCCTTGATATTAACCCCTTGTCAGATGGGTATTGGGTGAATATCCTTTCCCACTCTGTGCATTGTCTTTGTATCTTGGTCACCGTTTCTTTTGAGGTGCAGAAGCTTTTCAATTTTATATAATCCCATTTGTTTATCTTTGCTTCCATTTGCTTGGTCACTGGTGTGTTGTCTTTAAAGATACTTTTAGTTTCGATGTCATAGAGCGTTTCTCCTTTGTTTTCTTTGATGTACCTTATAGATTCATGTCTGATGTTGAGATCTAGAATGCATTTTGATCTGACTTTTGTGCATGGCATTATGAACAAAATACAAAAATAGTGATGTGTATTTTAAGATAAAAAAAGGTTTAACTAGATGGTTGCTCCTTGTGTGTGTATGTGTGTGTATCTGTACCACATGGGCTGAAAGGGTGCATGACACTTTCATATTTAAGTCTGACTGGACTGAGTTACATATAAGAGACTTGCTGCTTATGTTTGTGTGTTTGTTTCTGGGTCAGGTGAGCACAGGTAGAGGCTTGATGTGCTTCAAGGGAGAAGGGTACAATCTTTCTGTATTTCCACTGCTGCCGCCATCTTTTGTGCTCACCTTGTGGAGTCAAGCAGTAGCTGGATTTGCAGTTACTCTTCCTTCCCTGGACTCTACCTGCTCTAACATGTGAGCCAGTGTGTATTTTTGCCCAGTTAGGAAGGTTCCCACTTCTGTGTGATAATCAAAGCAATAGATGGGGCCTGAGTAACTAGCTCTGGTTTGCCCTGTTGGTAATAGCTCATGCTCGAGGGCTCCAGCATGTCCCTGATCCACCAAACTAGACCCATTATCCCTTCACAACTGCCTGTTCATGGACTCTCACTCTAGCATCAGACACAGAGATGTTGCATTATACAGTGCCTTAACCAGATCATGGTTACCAGAGGGAAATTTCAGTAATACTGTTTAATAAATTTAGAGTGTGAGTATTTAGGATTGCTTTTTGGTTTGGGGGTCACACAGATATGTTCTCACGGAATACTCTTGGTTTGTGTTCAGGATCATTCCTTGTGATGCTTGTTGAGGAGATGGGGTCCCAGGGGGTTGAATCTATATTGGCCACATGGAAGGCAGGTGCCCTATTCACTGTTATATCCAGGCATAAACAGTTAAGAATTTTTAGTGCCTAAACTTTTCAGGTTGATTGCTGATCATTACAATAATTAAAAATATATGAGTACAGTTTTAACACAGATAATACATATAAGCAGTTTATACTATAAATTTATTACGTATGTATGTATAGACATTCTACAGCATATGGGTTTCTGTGTATAAATATGTACATATGAGTGTAAACTTATATCTGGTTCATGCTTAATGATAAGAAACTTGATGAAATTTGATACTTTAGGGAGTCTGTATACTTGGGTCAAGGACTAGAGGGCAGATCTTAACTGCTACAGCCCTAGGTTACACTTGAGCAGCACAACCTCTGTGCACTGCCAGAGCAATCTCCATCCACTTTACTGAGGGTATTCTTCAGGCGTGGGGGTAAACCTAAAACCAGAAAAAGAGTGTATAAAAATGGGAATTTCTGGATTTCAGGTGAGAAAATAATTTAGGTCCTGTAGCTCGTGTTAGTGTTACTTTCAATTAGAAATGTTGGATAATAATAAATAGATCTCTCATTTCCAAATTCTTTGATCAAAAAGTACCAGAAATGAGTACACTAAACCCAGATTTCTCATATTTATCCACATCCACTTCCTGTTTCCACAGGAACAAGCAGAGCGATGAGACCAAGCAATGAGTCCTCGCTGGCTGACTTCATCCTGGAGGGCCTCTTTGATGACTCCCTCACCCACATCTTCCTTTTCTCCTTGACCATGGTGGTCTACCTTATTGCAGTGAGTGGCAACTCCCTCACCATTTTTCTCATCTGTGTTGTCCCCCGGCTGCACACCCCCCATGTACTTCCTGCTCAGCCAACTCTCCCTCATGGACCTGATGTTCGTCACCACGACTATCCCCAAGATGGCTGTCAACTACTTGTCAGGCAGGAAGTCCATCTCCTTTGTGGGCTGTGCTACCCAGCACTTCCTCTACCTGTTAGCAGGAGGATCTGAGTGTCTTCTTCTAGCACTCATGTCCTATGACCGTTATGTTGCTATCTGTCGCCCACTGCATTATCCTATCCTCATGAACAGAAGAATGACTGTGATGATGGCTATAGTGTCATGGTTGGGGGGGTTCACAACCTCTCTCGTTCACACAGCAATATTGATGCACTTTCCTTTCTGTGGCAGTAGAAAAATCCACCATTTCTACTGTGAGTTTCCTGCTGTTGTGAAATTGATCTGTATAGATATCACTGTTTATGAGAACACAGTTTTTATCAATAGCATTCTGGTCCTCCTATTCCCCATTCTCCTGGTCTGTACATCCTATGCCTTGATCCTCTGCAGTGTCATTCAGATGCGATCTGCTGGGAGTAAGAAAAATGCCTTTTCCACGTGTAGCTCTCATCTGACTGTGGTTTGTCTCTATTTTGGTGCCTGCATCTTCTCTTATATGAGACCCAGGTCCCTGCGCACTCCACTGCAGGACAAGGTTGGCTCTGTGTTCTATAGCATCATCACCCCTACACTCAATCCCCTGATTTATACTCTCCGCAACAAAGATGTGGCCAAGGCTGTGAGGAAAGTGTTGGGGAGGGATGCAGTCATTCAAAGATTATAGTTGTAATTACCCCACTTACAAGTGTAGAATACTATAAAATTCTCAATTCATCTGATAATCCTCAAGATTTTTTAAGAGTTCAGTATCAAAATGTCTTTCAGTTGCTTAAAAATAAAATGGTAAATACACAGTTCTTCTATCCTAATTTCAGTTTGGGGATCTATGTCTCATAGTGGACTGTGTTATTTATTTCTGCCATTATACCCTACTTTTACTCGATATGATCAACAGAAAGCAACATGTGTTTATGTTTCTAAATGATATGTAATTTTGGGAAACTCTAGAACTTAGCGAAAGGTCAGACAGTGTTTCATAGTCACTCTTCAAAAGTTGTGGATATGCAGCAGAAAAGTACAAGTTTTCAGATATTTTCTTCTTTTTTGATAGTTTCTATCAAAACTGAACATCCTTCAAAATCCTTTGGATTTAGAGCCATACCCAAAGTTCATGTTTTAGATATTTTCTTTTATTGCCAGTGTTTTTTTTACAAATCTCTTTGAGAGACATGTGAAACTTAAAACACTGTGTTTAAAGAATTGAAGTCTGGTACAGGAGCAATAGCAAACCAGGTAGGCATTTGCCTTGCATGCATCTCACCCGGGTTCAATCTCCAGCATTCCATACGTCCCCCAAACCCTACCAGAAGTAATTCCTGAGTGTAGAGCCAGGAGTAAGTCTGAGTATCATCAGGTGTGACCAAAACAGCAATAAAGAAAGAAAAAGAAAGGAAAGAAAGATGACAGACAGACAGACAGAAAGACGAAAGAAAGAAAGAAAGAAAGAAAGAAAGAAAGAAAGAAAGAAAGAAAGAGAGAGAGGAAGGAAGGAAGGAAGGAAGGAAGGAAGGAAGGAAGGAAGGAAGGAAGGAAGGAAAGAAGGAAGGAAGGAAGGAAGGAAGGAAGGAAGGAAGGAAGGAAGGAAGGAAGGAAGGAAGAAAGGAAGGAAGGAAGGAAGGAAGGAAGGAAGGAAGGAAGGAAGAAGAAAGAAAGAAAGAAAGAAAGAAAGAAAGAAAGAAAGAAAGAAAGAAAGAAAGAAAGAAAGAAAGAAAGAAAGAAAGAAAGAAAGAAAGAAAGAAAGAAAGAGGGGAGGAAGGAAGGAGGAAGGGAGGAAGAAAAGGAAGACCTTAGGTATAAGATATTATCACTGTATCACTGTCTTCCCATTCATTATCTATTTGCTCAAGCTGGCACCAATAACATCTCCATATGTCCTGTCTCACGTTCGTGGAGCCCAAGGGTATCTGCTTGTACCAGGAACATAAAGAGCCTTAAACCATTATATTAGGGCATGGGAATGAGGTCTATAATTGTTACTGATATTTGGCATATCAAATATGACAGTTAGCTTCCCAGGCTTGCCATGCTGGTGGCATACTCTTGTAGTCACCTCTAAATACACCATTTATTGATGAACCATGCAGCCGTGAGCCGGGCTGTGATAGGCTCATCTGCTGGGTGGAGTTCTGATGAGAGGGAAGTCTGAATGTGGAAAATGGAGGCCCTCATGGAGTGGGGGGGGTCGTTTGGCTTGTTTCTAGGCTCTGCTGGGGTGGCAGGCCAGGTCTAGAACCCGCCATCCCTCCTGGGTGCCTCGTGAGCGGCTGGGCACAGGGAGAGCTGGTAGCAGCTCTGTTCCATGTCTGTGAGTCTCTGGATCAGCATACCTGGGCCGGACTTGAAAAAGACTGCTGCAGGGTGGGTGTCAATGATCCGGGCTGTGATAGACTCGTCTGATGAGAGGGAAGTCCAGATGTGGAAAATGGCGGCCCTCATGGAGTGGGGCATCATCTGGATCGTCGCTAGGCTCTGCTGGGGTGGTGGGCTAGGGCTAGATATTATATATATTATAATAGTTTAAGATATTATATATATATTATATGTTAATACCTTATACTTAAGTATAAGTATAAGGTATTATACTTAAGAAATACCTTAAGTATAAGGTATTATACTTAATCACCTCCCAATGGCCAGGGCCCTAATCTCCAAACTACTATTTGGGATTAAGTCATATGTTTTAGTGTGTCGGTGAGATAGTACAATGGGTGGGTGTCTCGCCTTGCACAAGGTCAATGTAGTTTGATTCCCGCCATACCATATGGTCAACGAACCCCACCAGAAATAATTTCTTAGTTGCTGAAAGCAGAGCCAGCAGGAAACCTTATGCATTGCTGGGTTTGGCCTGAATACATAGCAACGGAGAACAAAAGCACCCCAAAACAAAGCAAATAAAAACCAAAAAGTTTTGGTGTCTCACTAAAGCTTCAGTATAGCATTCAGTAGACCTTTACAGAAGAGGCAAATATTGACAAAGTTAAGTCACTTTAAATGGGGACTTAGAGTGCAAGGAGAGACTGATAAAAGCTAGCAAAGTTTGAACTTTGTCATTGTTTCTTTTCAGACTGAGAAGCATCTATCAAAAGCAAGCAGGAAATATTTATATGGTATGAACTACAACGTCACTTAATGACAAAGCAGGAAAAGAAACAGTGGTTGAAGGCAGATTTTTTTAATTATTATAGTACCGTGAGTTATACAATTAGAAATATGTTCATGATTAGTTTTAAGTCATAGTGTTCCAGCACCCATACCTCCACCAGTGCACATTTCCCACCATCTATGTCCCCTGATTTATCTACCTCCCTTAGCCTACCTCTATGGCAGGTCTTTGTCTTCTTCTCCTTATCCTTCTCCTTCTCCTCTCCTCCTCCTCCTCCGTCATCGCCTTCGCCTCTTGCCTTCATCGTCTTCATCTTCGTAGTCATCGTCGCCTTCTTCTTCCTCTTCTTCTTCCTTCTTCCTCTTCCCTCTTCCTCTTCCACTTTCTCTTCCTCTTCTTCTTCTTTTTCTTCTTCTCTTCCTCCTCCTCTACCACTTCCTTCTCCCTCCTCCTCCTCCTCCTCTTCTTCTTCTTCTTCTTCTTCTTCTTCTTCTTCTTCTCCTCCTCCTCCTTGTCTTTCTCCTTCTCCTTCTCCTCCTCTTCTTCCTTTCTTCTCCTTCTCCATCTCCTCCTCATACTCCTCCTCCTCCTTCTTCTTCTTCACTTCTTCTACTTCTTCCTCCACTTCCCTCCGCCTCCTCGTCCTCACCCCTCTTCTTCCTCCTCCTTACTTCTTCTTCTTCCTCCTCCTCCTCCTCTTCTTCTTCTTCTTCCTCTGCTTCCTCCACCTCCTTGTCCTCGTCCTCGTCCTTGTCTTCCCTCCTCCTTCTTACTTCTTCCTCTTTCTTCTCCTTCTCCTCCTTCTTCTTCTTCTCCTTCTTTGTATGTGTTTTAGAATCAATGTGTCATGTTAGGAAAAAAGGATGAATAGGTTATTTTATTTTGAGATGACATGGTGAAAGGAGATGGCTATGTGTTTGTGTATCCCAACTTGATATGAAAGGGTTCAAGACACTTTTCAGTATATCAGTGTGAGAAGGGTGAATTACGTATTTCAGTCTTCTTGCTTATGTTTGTTTGCTTGTTTGTTTGTTTCTCAGTCATTAAGCATAGGGAAATGCTTTAGTCATTCATAGGGGAGAAGGGACAGTGGCTTTCTGTCATTTCCAGTCCATGCCACCCATTTTCTGTCTCACTTCTTGAGGCTCACTTGCTAGAGGCAAGCACTAGCCAGGTCTGCAGTTACCCTCTCCTACCTGGGACTCTCTTTGCCTGCTTAAACCACTGAGAAAGTGTGTGTATTTTTCCTAGTAGGAAGGTCCCCACTTGTGTGATAATCACAGCAACAGATGGGGACAATAGTAACCAGATCTGGTTTGCCTTGATGGTAACAGCTCATGCTCAGAGAGCATGAGCTGTTACCATAACAAATTAGATCCACCATCTCTTCCCAACTGCCTGTCCATGGACTCTCAGCTCCAGCATCAGACAAGAGATAACTACCTTATACAGTGTCTTAACCAGATCACAGTTACTAGAGGAAAATATCAGGGTTTACTGTTAAATAAACATAGAAAACGAGTATTTATATTTTTTGTTGTTTTGGGCCACAAATAGCTGTACTCAGTGAGCACTCCTGGTTATTTTTATGGAAACAGATGGGGTGCAGGAGAATGACCTATATTGGCCACATGCAGGGCAAGTGCCCTATGCAGTGTTGTATCCCTTAGCCATCAATATTTAAGATATTTTTGTGCTTCAACTTTACGGGTTGATTCCTGATTCATACAATGGGAAAAAATATAACTGCATTATTTTTAACACAGAGATTACATATAGAATTAGTATGTATATATTCGTAGACATAATACTGTATCAGGCCTTCCTTGTTTGTCTTTCTTGTGCTGCCATATTAAGGGCTCTTTCAGGGTCAGGAAGATGAACATTTTTTATTACTGGTTTTAGCATATTGAATACATGTTGGGGAAGCCGCTGGGGCCCCTAACAGTGCCGGGAAGCGAAGTTCCCTCTACCTCCGAGCCAGCGGGGAATGAATGAAAACTCAGGAATCCGATGCAGTTTTAAAAGGGCTTTACTAACACAGGTTTCAATATACAATACAAGAGCAGGGAAAACCTCCGGACTCTGGGTTCCTAGCTAGGCCCCAGCCACGTGTAGGACAAGATGCTGCCACCACGTGTTGAGGCCCAACAGAGATTGGAGAGGACCAAGAAGCAAAACGCCAAGGGAAGCTGAAATGGCAAAAAGGGGAAAGAGGAGTTTCTTTCTTTTTACAGCTTATTTGATAGCTAGAAATCTGCCCAAACTTCCCAGCCCAGCCCAGCCCATTCAGGCTCTGCCGTACGGATGGTATACTCTTAGTAGCTTGCTGGGCTAAGTACTGCCAGGAGTAATTCCTGAGTGCAGAGCCAGGAATTACAACACAACTGTTCTCCCTGCACTAACATACACCTCAGAGACCTGGGCCCTACGAAAGCAGGATGACAATGCTATTCGGGTCTCCCAAAGAGGAAACGAAAGAGCTATGCTTGGAATATCACGCCTCACTCAAGTGAAAGAAGGAATCTGGAGCTCTGACCTCCGTCACTGTTCCAGAGTCAGGGACGCTGTCTCGTTTGCCAAGGCATCGAAAATCAGATGGGCTGGACATGTAATGCCATTTGGAGACTACCACTAGACTAGAGCCATTACCAACTGGATCCCACGGGATGTCAAAAGATCACATGGCCGCCGACCTACAAGATGGTCAGACTTCTTCGTCAAGACCCTTGTAATTGTAAAAAAAAAAAAATTTTAAAAATAAAAAAAAGACCCTGAACGAACGGTGAGGCTCTTCAAACTCCTGAAGCAACCAGGTGACATTGGGCTACTGTGGCACGTGATAAGGCCAAGTGGAAATGTTACTGGCACCGCGTCAAGCAAATCAATGAATGATGGGATGTCAAGTGATCAAGTGATCTATTGTATATGGGTTTCTATGTGTATAAACATGTACATATGTGTGTAAATTACATCTAGTTCATGCTAATGATAAGAAACTTATTGAGTTTGGTACTTTAAAGAGTCTATAACCTTGCACACAAAAAATTAAAACTGCAGACCAATCTCCCTGATGAACACAGATGCTAAATCTTCAAAAAAAAATACTAGCAAACAGAATCCAAAGACTCATCAAAAAGATTAGACATCATGAGCAAGTAGGATTCATACCGGCAAGGCAAGGATGGTACAACATTCTCAGTCAATCAACATAATGCATCATATCAATAAGAGAAAAAATAAAAACTATATGATCCTATTGATAGATGCAGAGAAAGCGTTTGAAAAGATCCAACACCTGTTCATGATTAAAACCCTCCAGAAAACGGGAATGAAGGAACCTTCCTCAAGATAGTCAAAGCCATCTACCAAAAGCCAACAGCGAGTATCATTCTCAATGGGCAAAAATAAAGCCTTCCCACTAAGATCAGGGACAAACAAGGTTGCCCACTTTCACTACTTCTATTCAAGATAGTACTGGAAGTACTTGCCATAGCAATCAGAGAAGAAAAGGACATTAAGGGCATCCAGATAGGCAAGGAATAAGTAAAGCTATCACTATTTTCAGATGACATGATATTATACCTTCAGAACTCTATGCTATCTACCAAAAAGCTGTTATAAACAATAGAAACCTATAGTAGAGTGGCAGGGTACAAAGGCAATACACGAAAGTCAGTGGCTTTCCTATATACAAATAACAAAAGAGAGGAAAGGGATATTAAGAAACGGTCCCATTCACAATTGTGCCACAGAAAATCAAATACCTAGGAATCAGTTTGACAAAGAACGTAAAGGACCTCTACAAAGAGAACTCCAAGACATTACTTCAAGAAAGAAAAAGGATACAAGGAAGTGGAAACAATTCCCTGCTCATGGACTGGAGAATCAATGTTGTCAAAATGGTAATACTCCCTAGAGCTTTATACAGATTCAATGCCATACCTATAAGAATACCATGACATTCTTCAAAGAATTGACCAAATACTTCTGAAATTTGTATGGAAAATAAATTCACACAGAAAGCTAAAGCAAGCATTGGGAAAAAGAAGATGGGAGACATCACCTTTCTCAACTTCAAACTCTACTGCAAAGCAGAAGTAATTAATACAGCATGGTATTGGAATGTCGTGGATGTCTCCCTTCTTGAACAGTAGAACTGTCCTGTTGTTTTTCCATTGGGAGGGCACCTTCATTCAGACAGGTAGCAAGTGAAGAGCCGAGCCAGTGTATTGATGAGTACTGAAGGGAGATTCTTCAGATGCTCAGGTCTGACTTTGGGCCTGGTGCTGTTCCCTTCTTTACCGACAAAGTGGCATGTCGGATTTCAGAAGGGAGATGGTTGGGAACGACATGTGCATCCTGTGGAATTTGGTATGTGGGCAGGTGGACGTGGCTATCAAAGAGATCTGAGTAGAAGTCATAGATAATCTTCTCCATTGCCTTTCTGGAAGATGTGACAAATCCATCAGGACGTTAGAGGGCAGACATCTTGGTCTTATAGTTGGCAAAGGATAGGTGGGCGTTGTGAATGCTTTTTCCGGCTTCAGCTGCATCTTCCAGTATTTCTGCTCTTCTCTCTTTGAGGTCTTCATTTATTGCTTCTCTGCACTGTTTTGCAAGCTTGGATGTTACATTTGGTCACCTGAGGCTCGCACCTTGCCACGTTGGCGAATGAGCTCGAGAGTTTTTGAAGACAGGCATCCTTCTGTGGTTTTTTCTCTCTTGGCATTCTTGGCACAATCATGGAGATGCTGAACCAGTTGGTTGTATTCTTCGTCGATGTCATCAATGATGGTATCTTCCCATGTTGCCGCAATGGTGCCAAAGAGTTCCCAGTTGGTGGTTGTTCTGTGAGTTCTCTTCTTAAACTTTGCAGCCTTTTCTCCCCAATGCGTGAAGTAGAATTTTGCATGAAGGAGATGGTGGTCCGATCCTGTTTGGAATTTTGGGATGACAGCAACAATCGGTCAGGCCAAACCGTTGATTGAAGATGATGTGATCAATTTCATTGTGGAACTGCCCACCTGCGGAATTCCCATGTCCAACGTTTCGATTCAGCCTTCTGGAACTTTGAGTTCTCATGAATGGTCTTGGTGGACATGATGAACTCAGATAGTCTCTCACCCTGTTCGTTCCATTCTAAGTCATGGGTCCTGATGTGGAGTTCTTCGGCCAATCTTCTCTGTCCTATCTTGGCATGAAAATCACTGACTATGATCCTGTAGAAGGTGTGATTTTTTTATAGAACTCCTCCAGTCCCACGTAGAATTTCTCAATTTCTTCTTACTTGTATGTGGATGTTGGTGCATAGACAACATCCCATCTGCCTATTGCCCCATCTTCCTGTTGTCTGTCATCTACAAGCTGTTCACTCGAGTCATCCTGAACAGGATTGGCAGAACAGTAGATGAAGGACCACCATGCGAGCAAGCTGGCTTCCAAAAAGGATTCAGCACAATCGACCATATCCACACGGTAACCAGATCATTGAAGTTTGTAGGGAGTTCAAGATGCCACTCTGTCTCACGTTCATTGATTTAAAGAAAGCCTTTGATTCTGTGGAGACTGGAGCCATCATCAAAGCCCTAGCCAAACAGGGCGTTCAAACCCAATACGTCAAGATCCTTCATGAGCAGTATTACGGATTCACCACCAGAATCTCACCATTCTACAAAGAAGTGATCATTGATGTCATAAGAGGGGTTCAGCAGGGTGATACCATTTCACTAAAACTCCTCAGCGCCACCCTCGAGAACATCATGTGACAATTAGAATGGGAAGAAATGGGAGTAAAGATAGATGGTAGGCAACTACACCACCTCCCTTCGCTGATGACATCATTCTGATAACACCAAACATTAGCCAAGCTGCACAAATGCTGGCTGACTTTGGCCGAGAATGTGGAAAGATAGGACTACAGCTGAATCTCAACAGAACTATATTCATGAAAAATGAACTAGTTCCAGAGGCCCCATTCACTCTCAACAGAATAAACATCTCTGAATGCAGCAGTTATGTGTACCTAGGTAGAGAAGTCAACATGATCAATGATCTAAAACCTGAGCTATGCAGAAGGAAGAGAGTGGCATGGAATGCCTTCAAAAGCATCGAAGAAATAGCTAAAAAGACAATAACATATATACGCCAGTGTGTGTGTGATATAGATAGATCAAGAGAGAGAGATAGAGAGATAGATAGATAGATAGATAGATAGATAGATAGATAGATAGGTAGGTGGAGGTAGGTAGGTAGGTAGAAAGATAGATAGATAGATAGATAGATAGATAGATAGATAGATAGATAGAGAGAAAGATAGATAGATAGATAGATAGATAGATAGATAGATAGATAGATAGATAGATAGAAAGATAGATAGATAGATAGATAGATAGATAGATAGATAGATAGAAAAGAAATGCCCTGTATATATCTATTAGCCCTCTCTCTTTCATTACTTCCTTCAGGATTAGTATTTTCTTTTTTTAAATTTTTTTATTATACCACCGTGAGACATACAATTACAAAGGTGTTCATAATTGGTTCTTGGTAATACAGTATACCAGCACCCATCCCTCCACCAGTGCCCCATTTCCACCACCAAAGTACCCCACCCCTCCCGCCCACCCCCAGGCTGCCTCAATAGCAGGTACCCCAGTTTACTCTCTTTCTCTCTCTCTGTCTCTCTCTCTGCATCTCTCTCCCTCTTCTTTTACACATTGTGGCTAGCCCTGCAGATATTTAGAGTTTATCATTTAAGTCTCTTTGTGTATATTCAATGGTGAATTTTAATCTGCTATTACCATTTCCCACATTTAGTAAAATACTGGTCTCTATTTATATCCTATTAATGAATGCAGTCATTCTATATCTGTCCTTTTCCTTCTGACTAATTTCACTCAGCATGATAGTCTCCATGTCCATCCATTTGTAGGTAAATTTCATAATTTTGTCTTTTCTGACAGCTGCATAGTATTCCATAGTGTAGATGAACCACAGTTTCTCTAGCTAGTCCTCTGTTCTCGGGCATTTAGGTTGTTTCCAGATTCTAGCTATAGTGAATAGCGCAGAGATGAATAAAGAAGAACAGATAATGTTTCTGCTATGTGTTTTTCAGTCTCTCGGGTATATTCCCAGGAGTGCTATTGCTGGATCAAATGGGAGCTCAATATCTAGTTTTCGGAGGAATGCCCATATTGTTTTCCAAAAGGGCTGGACCAGTCGGCACTCCCACCAACAGTGGATCAGAGTCCTTTTTTCCCCACATCCACGCCAGCACCGGTTGTTCTTGCTGTTTTGGATGTGTGCCAGTCTCTGTGGTGTGAGATGGTACCTCATTGTTGTTTTGATTTGCATCTCCCTGATGATTAAAGATGAAGAACACTTTTTCATATGCCTTTTGGCCATTCGAATTTCTTCTTTTTGGAAGCTTCTGTTCATTTCTTCTCCCCATCTTTGGGGTTGGATGTTTTTTTCTTGTGGAATGTTACCAGTGCCTGATATAGGATTAGTATTTTCTTGGTGAGTTTCAGTCTTATTGATCCACCAAAAGGCAACAATGCAGTGTTGAAGTTTCCAACTACAATTGTGTTGTATTGATGTATTCCTTCTATTAGTAGTTGTTTTAAGTATCTTACTGGATCCTCATTGTGTTCATATATGTTTAGCAGTGTAATTTCTTCCTGATGTACATATCCCTTAATTATAAGAAATGGCCCATCTAAGCTTTTTCAGCCTTAAAACTTTGTTGCAGGATACAGTATGGACAACCTGTCTTTTTGGAGGAGTTGTCTGCGCAAAGAATCATTATTTTCCAACCTTTAACTTTGAGTCAGTGTTTGCTCTGACTGTTCAAATGTGTTTTTGTAGACAGCAGAATGTTGGATTCATTTTCTTTTTATCCATTTTGCTCTCTGTGTCTATTAAATGGTGCATTTAGACCATTGACTGAGAGAGACTATTGCCATGTGATTTATACCATGTTTCTGTATAAATTTTTTGTGCTTTTGGGGCTTGACTTGTCTTACAGTAGCTCCTTCAACCCTATTGTTAAAGTTGGTTTTAATATGGATCAGGAAATCTTTTCAGTGGGTGGAATCTACCGCAAGTGTGTGGGAGCCATATGTTAGAGTAAAACAGAGAAGAAAATAGTGTGCTAATAATGTTGGAAATGATCATACTAGCCTAGAACTGAGCATTGAATGTAGACAAAGGGATATACATGATAACCTCTAAATGTATGTATTGCAAACCACAAAATGTAAGATAAGGAAGAGAGAAACAGAGAGAGAGAGAAGAGGGCAAAGTGCCTGCCAGAGTCAGGCTGGGGGAGGGGAGGGAATTGGGAATTGGTGGTGGGAAATGGCACTGGTTGAGTGATGGGTGGTGGAACACTGTATGACTGAAACCCAAACATGAACATCTTTGTAATTGTATATCTCAAGGTGGTATAATACAAAATTTTTAAGTAAATAAATAAAAAGTTGGTTTTGAGTCTTTGAAGTTCCTAAGCTGTTGTTTATCCTTTTAAGTTGTATATCAAATCTTCAAATCTGAATGAAGTTTGGCCATGTAAAGAATTCTAGTTGAATCCTTCATCTTACTGAGTTTTTTCACTAGATCCCACCACTGTCTTTGGGTTCAGAGAGTTCATCTGATAGGTCTGCTATAAATCAAAGGTAGTCTCCTTTGTATGAAATTTTCTTCTTTGATATGCCACTTGCAGTATTGTGTCTCTATGGCATTCAACTTTCTGATTAAGATATGTCTTCGAGCCTTTTTTATGAGGATCTCTTTTAGTTGGTACCCTTCAGACTTCTCAGATCTGGATGCCTGCATCCAACTGCTTTGGGAACTTCCAGGCAATGATGTCTTTAACTGTTCCTACCTCATTGGGGTTGCCTCCCTGTCCCTTTGGGAGTCCAGTGATACTTATATTGTTCTACTTGAATTCACCCAACCATCTAGACTTAGGTTTAGATTGTAACCTAAGTTACAATCATTGACTGTGACTATTGATGTAGGTAAATGCTATTTTGATAATGTTGATTCTTTCACACCATAAACAAAGGATGTCCTTCCATTTCCTCACTTTTCGGATTTTTTCAAGACTGTTTACTTTTCAAGGAACATATATTTTATGTTGCTAATGAAATAGTTTTCAAGGTGCTTAATCCTTTTTAACCAAAAATAGAAGTGTTTTGTTAATCTTTCCTACACTGATTTGATTTTTTTGTGTAGAAATGAAGTCTTTGAGTGTAGTAATGAAGCTGATTTTTGAAATTTGATTTTTAATCTGACATATTCCTGCATTTGTTTATTTCTAATAACTTTGGGTGAAAACCTGGTGTATTTCCTCTGCATATTATCATGTCGTCTGAAACTAATGATACTTTTGCTATTTTTCCAAGATTTGCACACTCTATATTTCCTTTTCTTTCTATTAATATGGCTATGACTTGCAACATATTGAATAATAGTTCTGAAATAGATATCCTTTTCTTGACCTGAATTTCAGACAACAGTTTTCATTGGGTTTGTCACAATTACTTTTATTTTGTGGAAGTATATTTCTTGCCTTCTCATGTTATGATCTTTTTATCACAAATAAATTGTAGGCTCACAAACTGCTTCTGGGCTGTCAGCCATGATCAAGAAAAACAGACATATGGGCAGAGCTGCTACCAGCTCTCCCCATGCTTGGCTGATCATGAGGTGTCCAGGAGGGAGACCAGGTTCTGGTCCCTGTCTGCCACCCCAATAGGGCTTCAGAAGAAGCCAGAGGAACCTCCACACCATAATTGCACTATTTTCATTGTCCAGACTCCACAGCTCATCAGAGCCCCATCCAAGAGAGAAGCCAATTTCAAGTCCAGCTCATCAAAGCCCCACCAAAGAGAGAAGTCGATTTCTAGCCCTTGTATGCAGGTCTCGGCAGCTAAAGTCACATGGAGATGGTCCCTTTCCCCCCAACTCTGTCCCATCCAGGAGGCCTGGTCGACCTGCCCATGAACTGCTTCCAGGCTGTCGGCCATGATACAGAAACACAGACACAAGGGACAGCTGCTCTCCCCAAGGAGCACTGCCGCTTTGCAGCCATGCAATATCTCAAACAAGTAGAAACAAACCACGCTCTACAAACTCAGAAAGTCAATACAATAACAGAAGTCAGCCATATTAGCCCATAACAAACCATAAAAATTAAGTCATTAATTTATCAATACCATTGCCATATGTGCTGTAATGGTCTGTTGCAGGACCCCTCTAAGGCCCGCTGCATCTGCTCTGAATTGCCGCCTGAAAATCACTTCATAGATAAGGGGGTAGTCTAAATGTGGCAGTTTATCTGACCATGTATTCTGTACTGGCTGGTATAAATATTCTCCCATGCTACCACAATCATCGTGGGACTAGCTAGATCTTACCAGCATATTTGCCTGGCCACGTAGGATCCCTAAGTAATTAGAGCAGAGAGAAATGCTGTTTGCCTCCAAGCAAACAAGCATGGCTCCCTGATATACTCAAAGGCAACTAAAATTCAAAACTACCATGAAGTAGAAGAGACTGTCAGTCTTGGAGGTGAAGTCAGCCTCAGGCTTCATCTGGACAGATAACCTGCTTTAGCTGCGGAAGGAAGGGGCACACCCGTAGAGATTGCCCATCTTCTAGAACTATCAATAAAGGGCAACATCCTAATAATCCCTTTATGGGAAATGTTACATGGACCCCCAAGAATTAATTGTCAAAGAAAAAACAAATAACATCATCTGGGTCCTTGCAATTTTTAAACTGTACCTTTGTGTAAGGACAATGTTTAATAGAGAGAGGGAAGAAAGTAATAGATTGAATGCAATCTTAAGGGATGAGGTTTACTCAACGATTAAAGAAATAAGTGAGAATCATAAAATTATAGGTAAACTGGTCTTAAAGCTTGAGGACAGAGTTATTAAACAGAGTTTAAAATTTGAAAAGAAATTAGAAGAACATGATTTAAAATTCAAAGAAAAATTAGAAGAACAGGAAAGTAAAATTATTAAACAGGATTTAAAATTTGAAGTAAAGTTTGAAGAGCAGAAGAAGGATATCAATAAGATAAGCACTATCTTAGAGGGAGAAATTGGCAAACAGAGAGTTAGGATAGATGGACAGAAAGAGGGTTTGGAAGTTAGATATAAGATTGAAAGAACAAAAGGAAGAAATATATAGGAAAACTTGGAAACTTAAACCAAGAAATGGATGTGTTACGCAGGGAGATTTCTGATTTCATAACTTATCAATCAGGACCTAGCGCATATCCGATACTGAGGCGTGAACCAAATAAATGCCGTTCACAAACACGACCCAAGGCTGTAGACTTGAAAAAGGTGTATGCATTCCCAGCGAAAAAATCTAAAAAGAATTCTAATGTGGCTGATAACTTAGAGGAGGAACAGGGAAACCCAGAGGAGGCAAATTCTCAAGCTGAAAATCTCCCCAGAGTTAATACCTTCAAAGGGGAAGATGCTCCTCTGACAGATACTGCAAGCTCTGATGAGGAAGAAGGGGAGAAAAAGGTTAGCTCGTGCAGGCCCCAAGAGCCTTGCAGTTCCTGTGGTTGTCAATCTAATAATAATCAAAGAGCAAAGCCCAGCAATCTTTCTCATGACCAATCTAAAGATAGAGCAAAACCGATTCATGAAGACTTAAAAGTTGAGTCAATAACCCCATTTAGGAAGGCTTGCGACAGGTTTGGAATATCAAGTCCTTATTCTTTAAAATATTTAGCTGATTGGAGCCAAAATAAACAGTGGGTATTGTCAGACTTTGAAATGGTAGCCCGTACTTGTCTGAACCAATCACAGTTCATGCAATGGCAAATGTGGTATGCAGATGGGGTTAACATGAATATTGACACTTTAAGAAATACAGAATCTGGCCATAATATAACTTTTGCCATGCTGAAAGGTGAAGGTGAATGGCAAAAGAAAGAAAAAACAAGCGACATTACCTGAACCTGTTTTAAGATTTGTTCGGGGAGACAGCATTAAAAGCATGGGAAAAAGTAGGTTCCGACCCAGAATATCTAGGTAGCTGTACAAAAATTTACCAGGGTCCTAATGAACCATACTTTGATTTTGTTGGGAGATTAAGTGAGACAATCCAAAGACAGGTTCAAGACCCATCCACTCAACAAATCCTAAAACAAACCTTAGCATATGAGAATGCTAATCAAAATTGTCGAGCAATACTATATAGTATTAAGGAAAAGGAAGACCTCATGGGATATCTAAAGGCCTGTAGAAATGTTGGTTTGGCCTCCCATGGGGCACAGAATGCTATAGAGGCTTATCCCATACAGCAGGAGGATCGGGAGAGGGGTGAAATGTCAAACAGCTTCAGGGGGAGAAACAATAATCCTCAAAGGATAAACAGTTACCAGGAAAACCATGCTAATAATCACAACCCCACCCCTCGGAGGGCCCCACCTGGACCATGCCCAAGGTGCAGGAAGGGAAAACATTGGGCCAGAGACTGTCGGTCTCGGAGACGAAGTCAGCCTCAGGCTTCATCTGGACAGATAACCTGCTTTAACTGTGGAGGGAAGGGGCACAACCGTAGAGATTGCCCATCTCCAAAAAACTATCGATACAGGGCAACATCCTAATAATCCCTTTATGGGAAATATTACATGGACTCCCTCCCAGGTTCCACAAGCTCCGCAGGCTGCAAATGACACCTATGCCTCCCTCGAATGCAGGAAACTGGGTGGGGGGGCCAGCCCCAGACCCAGCTGAATCCAGGGGCACCCTTCATTCATTCCACCTGCCCAGTATCCCTCCAAATCAGAACCCACAGAATTGCAATCAATAAATACTCTCCAGCCTACCACATCAGACAATGGCAGTCTTGACATTCTCTGCCCTAAGACTGTCACAGTATACCCAAGCCAAGATCCTTACATGCTAAAAACAGGGATAAAAGAACCTGCTCCCCCGGTAGTATGGTGTTGGAGGACAGATTTAGCTAATCTGGGAGCTTTGTTGTTTTGCCCACACCCAGCTTAATCTTATTTAAGTCAAGGTTCATTCTAATGAGACCTCTCTTCTATGTAAACACTGCTAGAGGGTGTGGCAGTTACAGAAGTCACCTTGATTGAATAACTTCTGACTTATACATCTACTAAGACTTCTATGTTTTCTAGATTGGGCACAGCTCCTGTTTATACCCACTGCACCCATCGTGGGACAGTTAGAATTTACCAGGAGACTACCACCCTGGCTACGCTGAGACTATAGGAAGACTATAGGAAGGATCATACTAGTTTGCTCTAAGCAGGCGAGAGTGACCCTTTCAGTACACGAGAACAAGATACTCAGAATCACCCTAGTGCAGATAATAATAAGAAGGACCTTGTGGGTACCATCTAGATTACATGAAGCTCATGAAGATGTATTACTTTTATATCAGCCCTCTCTCTCTCTCAGTGTTTTACATAAGAGATAATCTCCTTAGTCCTTGGCATAACCTTTGTTTATACCTGCAATAGGGTGTGGCACTACACCCTGTTTAGGGTTCTTTGTTGACATGACAACCTCCCGATTGGATTCCTTTGGTGTATATAAGGGGCTGACTTGAGGCCCCTTCACCTTTTGCCTTTTGGTTCCTCAGCCTTCAGCTTTTGGCTCCTGCGGCTTTTGGCTTTTGGCTTTTGGCCTTTGCTCTTTGGCCTTTTGCTCCTTCTTCTGGGTAGGACTCAGTTCGGGTGATATCATCTCTCTCTTTGGTGAGAGACTTAGGGCTCTTTTGTATGGTCTAAGTTCGGACCAGAGCTAGAGTTTGTTCATTATATTGGATTGCTGTGGAAGAGCTTTTGTACTATTAAAAGCCATTTTTTGGAACTGCACCGGACTCATGAGTTTTCATCTGTTCTCCGGCGCCCTCGGAGGTAGAAGACAACCTCTGTCCTGACACTGTCGGGGACCCCGGCGGCATTCCCCCGACAGTATGGGTTTAATTCCGGGGAGCAATTGGCTTAAATTTAAGGGAATTAAGGTGAATTTCGGACTTCTAGATCCTGAATCTCATGGAGAGATAGTACTGTCAATCTCTGTACCAACTAAATGGACTTTTGAAAAAGGGGAACCGCTTGCTAGACTATTATTAATTTTTGAGGATCCATCTAATCAGTCCGAACACCCTAGAGCTGGTGGCTTAAACAGTACCAACCCTTCTGCCAACTTCATTGTTGGTTATACAGCTGCACAGAACCAAGCCCACCAGCCACCTACTAACTATCTAGTTGGGTACACTACCAGGATTTCGCAGGCCAAGCGGCCAATTATACCCATCGAGATTTATAAAAGGAAATTCAAAGGCATGTTGGATACAGGGGCAGACATGACCATAATCTCCACCAAGTATTGGCCCTCTAACTGGGCCCTAAAAGAAAGTGTCCCATAGCCTGAGCGGGGTAGGCAATATCTCCTCTTCTCTTCTCCGACAGAGTGCGAGATGGCTGCCATGTATTCGCCCTGAAGGGAACGTAGCCATGGTCCAGCCTTATATAGCCCCTATGCCTTTAAACTTATGGGGTCGAGACATGCTGGAGCAGTGGGGGAGCAGTGATTCACATACCTCGTCCAATCCCCCATCAGGCACCTGTTCCAGCTCTCCTTAATAAGCGTAACTCAGGGAGCAACCCTGTTTTAATTGGGGCCGCTGTGGTTAGCGCCCACCACCTATCCGTATTCAGTGGAAATCTGACAAACCTATATGGACACCACAGTGGCCCCTCAATATCAAAAAGTTAGAGGCACTGACAAATCTAGTGGAAGAACAGTTGAATTTAGGACATATAGAGCCATCGTTTTCAGAATGGAATTCCCCAGTTTTTTGTGATACAGAAAAAAAATCAGGCAAATGGCGGTTGCTGATTGACCTAAGGAATGTCAATTCCACAATGATCCCCATGGGAGCCCTACAACCTGGGCTCCCCTCCCCAGCAGCTATTCCTAAAGATTGGCCACTAATTATCATAGACTTAAAAGATTGTTTCTACAACATACCTATCCACCCAGATGATCGTAAAAGGTTTGCATTTTCAGTTCCATTCATCAATCATAAAGGTCCTTTACATAGGTTTCAATGGACAGTATTACCACAAGGAATGACTAACTCCCCAACAATGTGTCAACACTTTGTTGATGAAGTTTTGAGACCTACTCGTGTTAAATTTCCCAATGCATACATCATCCACTACATGGATGATATCTTGCTAGCCTGTGATAATTCCAAAGATCTCCAAAATTTGTATAATGAAGTAATGACAGTTTTACCTGAGGCTGGTTTACAAGTAGCTATGGGAAAAATCCAAATGCAGCCTCCATATGAATATTTGGGCTATGCTCTTGACCGCACTACAGTGCATCCTCAAAAAAATTTCCATTAGTCAAAAAAAGGCCAAAACCTTGAATGATTTTCAAAAACTGCTGGGAGATATCAACTGGGTGTGCCCCTCCCCTTTGGGATTCCTAACTGTGAGCTCAGTAACCTGTTCCACACCCTTGAAGGTGATCCTGCTTTGAATAGCCCAAGGCAACTAACTCCTAAAGCTCAAAAGGAATTAGACCTTTTCATGGATCGGCTTCAAAAAATCTTACCTCTCCAGATTTAATCCTGGAGAAAAGGTATGGTTATTGGTCTTCAACACTCCCGAGTCTCCAACTGCTGCTATAGCCCAATTATCTGGACCCTTAGAATGGGTTTATTTACATAACAAGCAGAATCGTACTGCTACACCTTACCTTGAGATGATAGCCAACCTTATAATTAAGGGAAGATCAAGAACCTAAGTATTACTTGGACATGATCCTCATGTAATTGTACTACCTGACCCTAAAAAAAAGAAATTGAAGCTGTTTTACCACTCAGTGAAATCCTTCAGAGAGCTTTAGCCGATTTTTCAGGAGAAATATCTTATCATTACCCAGCTGGAAAAAACCTGGGAATTTCTGAAAAGGACACCCTTTGTAATTTCCACCATTGTCCATTCCCTCACCTATTCCTGATGCTCCAGTATACTATATTGATGGCTCCTCATCAGGAAAGGGAGGAATTACTGGTCCTTCATTGACCACAACAGTGCACACAAATTATAAATCCGCTCAGCAAGTGGAACTCGCAACCCTGATACATTTACTATCCCATATATCTGGCCCATGTAATGTGGTGAGTGATTCGGCTTATGTAGTTGGTTTTATTTCCTGGAATCGTCACTGCTTCATTAAATGCCCATAATCCCATAATTCAGGAGCTACTCAAGAAACTGCAAGAAATCCTCCAAAAAAGAACATTCCCTATATATATTTCACATATCTGGTCACACTCGGGCCTCCCCGGCCAATGGTTCGAGGAAATGCAGCAGCAGATCTCTTGGCAGCACGTGCATTCAAATCAGCTGAGGAAGAGCACCAAAATCTGCATACAAATGCTCGCCGCCTTCATGTACATCATGGTATCCCTTGGAGACAAGCTAAACAAATTGTCCGCAACTGTCCTGTCTGTGCTCCCTTACATTGTACATCTCATGTAGCTGGAGCTAATCCTCAAGGTTTACAGACAAACCAATTGTGGCAGATGGACGTAACGCATACTAACTTATTCCCAAACAAACCTTTCCTTCATGTGGTCATTGATACGTATTCTCGGTTCATATGGGCTGTTCCAATGACTTCTGAAAGAGCCAAATCTGTGTGCTCCTTTTTACTTCAGTGCTTCTCTGTCATGGGTATTCCCCATACCATAAAAACAGATAATGGTCCTAAGCTTACACCAGCAAAACCTTCAAATCATTTTGCGAAGAGTGGCAGATCAAACATATTACAGGAATTCCATATAATCCACAAGGATAAGGAATTGTTGAACATGCTCACAGAACGCTTAAAACTCAGTTATTGAAGCAACGAAAAACAAGTATGCCTCCAATGGATTCTTTATCTTTAACATTATTCACCTTAAATTTCTTAAATTTACCTCAGGGCGAGATGTACACAGCTGCTAAAAAAGACATTTTCAAGAAGATATACAGCTCAGAAACCAATCAATTCACCTATCTGGGTGAAAATTGTCCATAAATGGGTAACCGGTAACCTCCTCATTTGAGGAAAAGGATATGCCTATGTTTCAATGGATGGCAACCCTGCCAAGAAGCTTTGGGTCCCACTAAGTCTAGTTAAAACTCGAGTTCTCCAAGATTCAGGAAATGCCTAAATTCTTCCGAAATAAGTTGCAGAAAGACATCGCAAACTACTGTTAAAACCATTTACACTTAGTTCACTTTAATAATAATCTTGCCTTGCATCCTATTGATGTGATGACTGGAGATAAACTATTACTTAAAAAAAAAAAAAAAGAAAAAGAAAAGGGGTGGAAAAAGCTGAACTCTGGTAATAGCTGCTTATGTCAAAAAGAGTTTAACAATTAATGAGTTTTCTAATATTTATTGTTTATAGATAAAAAAACAAATTTTACAGGAAGAGAACTTGGCTACTACAGATTCCTCTACAGGAACGGACACTCTCTCTACCATCATATTTGCCGGCTTTATATTCATGAAGCGCTTGATTCATTAGCATTTATCACCCTAGCTGGGTCATATATACAGCTGTAGTATACTGATCGATCCAATTTGTGTGTGTGCATGCGTGTGTAGTGGCCACCATTATGTTTGTGAATAATGTTGTGTCTATGTCATGTCTAAACTACTGCCTTCCTCAATTGGATTCATCAGCTCCCTTCACTGACCTATTAGACTCCTCAATTTTGATTCCTCAATTCTCATACTTTATCTCACTGCTCACCTGCGTTGGAGCTTCTTTATGTTCTTCTCTCTCCATACCAGACTTGAATTCCTGCCAAACCTCTCATGATCTCAATCTCGAAAAGTGTTTTTTCTCACCTAAAATTAAGTTATAGGTATGGTTACCGGTGCCAGTGTTCCCTTGCTGAAGATGCCTTGTGAAATGCCTGTACCGCTGTTCCAGAGACCTATTCCAGTGCTTGAGAAGTTTGTTCCATTGCTCCTGAAACCTGATCCAGTGTTCCTGATAGTACATCGAGTCCCTGATGATTGCTCTCCCGAGACTCATTCCTCTCTTCACCGATGCTGCTGTTCCAGAATCAGTTCTTCGGACCTTGTTCCAGAGATGTGACTTCATGGAAAATTGACTCTCACTAATTTAGGACAATACAGGCTGTAGTCTGTTATGACCAAACAGCCAGAGACATTTTACTATGAACTTTACTCGGTTCAAAATGAATTCGGACATTGGGACAACATATGATATTACCTTGTAATTGGAATTGTTCCTTTTCTATATCACTCCTCTGTACGTATTATTTAGAATACTTGTATTTTTATATTTTTGTAAACAAAAAAGGGAGAGTTGTTGGAGGACAGGTTTAGCTATTCTGGGAGTTTTGTTGTCTTGCTCACTCCCAGCTTAATCTTATTTAAGTCAAGGTTCATTCTAATGAGACCTCTCTTCTATGTAAACACTGCTAGAGGGTGTGGCAATTACAGAAGTCACCTTGATTGAATAACTTCTGACTTATACATCTTCTAAGACTTCTATGTTTTCTAGATTGGACACAGCTCCTCTTTATACCCACTGCACCCAACTTGGGACAGTTAGAACTTACCAGGAGACTACCACCCTGGCTACGCTGAGACTATAGGAAGACTATAGGAAGGATCATACTAGTTTGCTCTAAGCAGGCGAGTGTGACACTTTCAGTACACGAGAACAAGATACTCAGAATCACCCTGGTGCAGATAATAATAAGAAGGACCTTGTGGGTACCATCTAGATAACATGAAGCTCATGAAGTTACCATGTATTACTTTATATCAGCCCTCTCTCTCTCAGTGTTTTACATAAGAGATAATCTCCTTAGTCCTTGGCATAACCTTTGTTTATACCTGCAATAAGGTGTGGCACTACACTCTGTTTAGAGTTCTTTGTTGACATGCCCCTCCCAATTGGATTACTTTGGTGTATATAAGGGGCTGACTTGAGGCCGCCTCACCTTTTGCCTTTTGGTTCCTCAGCCTTCAGCTTTTGGCTCCTCAGCCTTGCGGCCTTTGGCTTTTGGCTTTTGCTCTTTGGCCTTTTTGCTCCCTCTTCTAGGTAAGACTCAGCTCAGGTGAGATCCTCTCTCTTTGGTGGGAGACTTAGGCTCTTTTGTATGGTCTAAGTTCGGACCAGAGCTAGAGTTTGTTCATTATATTGGAGTGCTGTGGAAGAGCTTTTGTACTATTAAAAGCCATTTTTGAACTGCACCGGACTCGTGAGTTTTCATCTGTTCTCCCAAGCGCCCTCGGAGGTAGAAGACAACCTCTGTCCTGACACTGTCGGGGACCCGGCGGCGTTCCCCGACACCCAAGTATTACTTGACATGATCCCCATGTAATTGTACTACCTGACCCTAAAAAGAAATTGAAGCTGTTTTACCACTCAGTGAAATCCTTCAGAGAGCTTTGCTTAGCAGATTTTTCAGGAGAAATATCTTATCATTACCCAGCTGGAAAAACCTGGGAATTTCTGAAAAGGACACCTTTTGTAATTTCCACATTGTCCGGCTCCTCTCCCATTCCTGATGCTCCAGTGTATTATATTGATGATTCTTCATCAGGAAGGGGTGGAATTACGAGGTCCCTTCATTAACCACTACTGTGCATACAAATTATAAATCTGCCCAACAAGTGGAACTCGCCACCCTGATACATTTATTATCCCATGTATCTGTCCCATGTAAAGTGGTGAGTGATTCTGCATATGTAGTTGGTTTATTTCCTGGAATTGTCACTGCTTCTTTAAATGCCCATAGTCCTATAATTTAGGAGCTACTCCATAAACTACA
>JAJIBD010023042.1:0-208027 GCA_021461705.1 Cryptotis parvus | reverse complement strand
AAGTAACCCTTTTTAGTGGGGCTGCTGTGGTTAAGCGCCCACCACCTAACCATATTCAGTGGAAATCTGACACACCTATATGGAAACCATAGTGGCCCCTCAATATCAAAAAGTTAGAGGCGCTGACAAATCTAGTGGAAGAACAGTTGAATTTAGGACATATAGAGCCATCGTTTTCAGAATGGAATTCCCCCAGTTTTTGTTGATACAGAAAAAATCAGGCAAATAGCAGTTGCTGATTGATCTAAGGAATGTCAATTCCACAATGATCCCCATGGGACCCCTGCAACCTGGGCTCCCTCCCCAGCAGCTATTCCTAAAGATTGGTCACTAATTATCATAGACTTAAAAGATTGTTTCTACAACATACCTATCCACCCAGATGATCATAAAAGGTTTGTATTTTCAGTTCCATCCATCAATCATAAAGGTCCTTTACGTAGGTTTCAATGGACAGTATTACCACAAGGAATGACTAACTTGCCAACAATGTGTCAACATTTTGTTGATGAACTTTTGAGACCTACTAGTGTTAAATTTCCCAATGCATACATCATCCACTACATGGATGATATCTTGCTAGCCTGTGATAATTCCAAAGATCTCCAAAATTTGTATAATGAAGTAATGACAGTTTTACCTGAGGCTGGTTTACAAGTAGCTACGGGAAAAAATTCAGATGCAGCCTCCATATGAATATTTGGGCTATGCTCTTGACCGCACTACAGTGCGTCCTCAAAAAATTTCCATTAGTCAAAAAAAGGCTCAAAACCTTGAATGACTTTCAAAAACTGCTGGGAGATATCAACTGGGTATGCCCCTCCCTTTGGATTCCTAACTGTGAGCTCAGTAACCTGTTCCACACCCTTGAAGGTGATCCTGCTTTGAATAGCCCAAGGCAACTAACTCCTAAAGCTCAAAAGGAATTAGACTTTTTCATGGATCGCTTCAAAAATCTTACCTCTCCAGATTTAATCCCGGAGAAAAGGTATGGTTATTGGTCTTCAACACTCCACGAAGTCTCCAACTGCTGCTATAGCCCAATTATCTGGACCCTTAGAATGGGTTTATTTTACATAACAAGCAGAATCGTACTGCTACACCTTACATCGAGATGATAGCCAACCTTATAATTAAGGGAAGATCAAGAACCCAAGTATTACTTGGACATGATCCTCATGTAATTGTACTACCTGACCCTAAAAAAGAAATTGAAGCTGTTTTACCACTCAGTGAAATCCTTCAAAGAGCTTTAGCAGATTTTTCAGGAGAAATATCTTATCATTACTCAACTGAAAAAAAACTGGGAATTTCTGAAAAGGACACCTTTTGTAATTTCCACCATTGTCCGTTCCTCACCTATTCCTGATGCTCCATTATACTATATTGATGGCTCCTCATCAGGAAAGGGCGAAATTACTGGTCCTTCATTGAGCACAACAGTGCACACAAATTATAAATCCACTCAGCAAGTGGAATTCCGCAATCCTGATACATTTACTATCCCATATATCTGGCCCATGTAATGTTGTGAGTGATTCAGCATATGTAGTTGGTTTATTTCCTGGAATCGTTACTGCTTCATTAAATGCCCATAATCCCATAATTCAGGAGCTACTCAAGAAACTGCAAGAAATCCTCCAAAAAAAGAACATTCCCTATATATATTTCACATATCCGGTCACACTCCTGGCCTCCCCGGGCCGATGGTTCGAGGAAATGCAACAGCAGATCTCTTGGCAGCACCTGTATTCAAATCAGCTGAGGAAGAGCACCAAGCTCTGCATAAAAATGCTCGTCCGCCTTCATGTACATCATGGTATCCCTTGGAGACAAGCTAAACAAATTGTCCGTAATTGTCCTGTCTGTGCTCCCTTACATTGTACATCTCATGTAGCTGGAGCTAATCCTCGAGGTTTACAGACAAACCAATTGTGGCAGATGGTTGTAACGCACACTAACTTATTCCCAAAACAAACCTTTCCTACATGTGGTTATTGATACGTATTCTCGGTTCATATGGGCTGTTCCAATGACTTCTGAAAGAGCCAAATCTGTTTGCTCCTTTTTAATTCAGTGCTTCTCTGTCATGGGTATTCCCCATACCATAAAAACAGATAATGGTCCTGCTTACACCAGCAAAACCTTCAAATCATTTTGCGAAGAGTGGCAGATCAAACATATTACAGGAATTCCATATAATCCACAAGGACAAGGAATTGTTGAATGTGCTCACAGAACGCTTAAAACTCAGTTATTGAAGCAACGAAAACAAGTATGCCTCCAATGGATTTTTTATCTTTAACAATATTCACCTTAAATTTCTTAAATTTACCTCAGTGCGAGATGTACACAGCTGCTGAAAGACATTTTCAAGAAGATATACAGGCTCAGAAACCAATCAATTCACCTATCTGGGTGAAAATTGATGATAAATGGGTAACAGGTAACCTCCTCATTTGAGGAAAAGGATATGCCTATGTTTCAACGCATTGGCAACCCTGCCAAGAAGCTTTGGGTCCCACTACATCTTGTTAAAACTCGAGTTCTCCAAGATTCAGGAAATGTCTAAATTCTTCCGAAATAAGTTGCAGAAAGACATCGCAAACTACTGTTAAAACCATTTACACTTAGTTCACTTATAATAATAATCTTGCCTTGCAGCCTATTGATGTGATGACTGGCGATAAACTATTACTTTTATAAAATGGGTGGAAAAAGCTGAACTCTGGAAATAGCATTTTATGTCAAAACGTTTTAAGAATTAATGAGTTTTCTAATATTTATTGTTTATAGATAAAAACAAATTTTACAGGAAGAGAACTTGGCTACTACAGATTCCCTCTACAGGAATGGACACTCTCTCACCATCATATTTGCCGCCTTTATATTCATGAAGCGCTTGATTAGCATTTATCACCCTAGATGGGTCATATATACAGCTGTAATATACTGATCGATCCAATTTGTGTGTGTGCATGCATGTGTAGTGGCCACCATTATGTTTCTGAATAATGTTTTGTCTATGTTATGTCTAAACTACTGCCTTCTCAATTGGATTCATCAGCTCCTTCGCTGACCTATTAGACTCCTCAATTTTGATTCGTTAATTCTCATACTTATCTCACTACTCACCTGCGTTGGAGCTTCTTTATGTTCTTCTCTCCATACCAGACTTGGATTCCTGCCAAACCCCTCATGATCTCTATTTGTGATTAATCTCGAAAAGTGTTTTTTCTCACCTAAAATTAAGTTATAGGTATGGTTACCGGTGCCAGTGTTCCCTTGCTGAAGATGCCTTGTGAAATGCCTGTACCGCTGTTCCAGAGACATATTCCAGTGCTTGAGAAGTTTGTCCCAGTGCTCCTGAAATCTGATCCAGTGTTCCTGATAATACATTGAGTCCCTGATGATTGTTCTCCCGAACTCATTCCTGTCTTCACAGATGCTGCTGTTCCAGAATCAGTTCTCCAGTTCTTCAGACCTTATTCCAGAGACGTGACTTCATGGGAAATTGACTCTCACTAATTTAGGACAATACAGGCTGTAGTCTGTTATGACCAAACAGCCAGAAACATTTTACTATGAACTGTACTCAGTTCAAAAATTAATTCGACATTGGGACAACATATGATATTACCTTGTAAATGGAATTGTTCCTTTTCCATATCACTCCTCTGTATGTATTATTTAGAATACTTGTATTTTGATATTTTTGTAAACAAAAAAGGGAGAGTTGTTGGAGGACAGGTTTAGCTATTCTGGGAGTTTTGTTGTTTTGCCCACTCCCAACTTAATCTACTTAAGTCAAGGTTCATTCTAATGAGACCTCTCTTCTATGTAATCACTGCTAGAGGGTGTGGCACTTACAGAAGTCACCTTGATTGAATAACTTCTGACTTATACATCTACTAAGACTTCTATGTTTTCTAGATTGGGCACAGCTCCTCTTTATACCCACTGCACCCAGCGTCGGACAGTTAGAATTTACCAGGAGACTACCACCCTGGCTACGTTGAGACTATAGGAAGACTATAGGAAGGATCATACTAGTTTGCTCTAAGCAGGCGAGTGACCCTTTCAGTACATGAGAACAAGATACTCAGAATCACCCTGGTGCAGATAATAATAAGAAGGACCTTGTGGGTACAATCTAGATTACACGAAGCTCATGAAGTTAAGATGTATTACTTTATATCAGCCCTCTCTCTCTCCAGTGTTTTACATAAGAGATAATCTCCTTAGTCCTTGGTATAACCTTTGTTTATACCTGCAATAGGGTGTGACACTACACTCTGTTTAGAGTTCTTTGTTGACATGCCCTCCCGATTGGATTACTTTGGTGTATATAAGGGGCTGACTTGAGGCCCCTTCACCTTTTGCCTTTTGGGCCTTTCAGATTTTGGCTTTTGGCTCCTCGGCCTTGGCTTTTGGCTTTGGCTTTTTGCTCTTTGACCTTTTGCTCCTTCTGGGTAGGGACTCAGGTGGGGGTGAGATCCTCTCTCTTTGGTGGGAGACTTAGGCTCTTTTGTATGGTCTAAGTTTGGACCAGAGCTAAAGTTTGTTCATTATATTGGAGTGCTGTGGAAGAGCTTTTGTACTATTAAAAGACATTTTTGGTCAACATAATCTTCTCCATGTCCATCCATTTGTAGGCAAATTTTATAACTTCATTTTTCCTAACCGCTGCATAGTATTCCATTGTGTAGATGTACCAAAGCTTTTTTATCCAGTCATCGATTTTCGGGCACTCTGGTTGCTTCCAGATTCTGGCTATTGTGAATAATGCTGCTATGAACATAAAAGTAGGGATGGTGTTTCCGCTGCGTATTTTTGGCTTCCCTGAGTAGATTCCCAGGAGCGAAATTAGCGAGAAGGAGAGAGAGACAGATACAGAATGACTGCATTTGTCTGCATAACATAAATATATAGGTACATATTATGATACCAATATCCAAGGTCAAGTGAAACATATATCAGGAGGTCCTGTCAAAGGTGGACATTATCACAAACGTGTGGGATTCAGAGGCTAGGTAAGACAGAAATGGAACAGTGTGCTAACAATTGTTGAGGGTACTAATGCCAACCTAGAACTGAGCATTAAATAGAGGCAAAAGATACACATGACAACCCTTTAATGTATGTTCTGTAATCCATGGTCTGGAGGGGAAGGAAAAGAGAAAGAGAGAGAAATGGAAAGAAATCAAGAACCTGCCATGGAGCAGGGCTGGGGGGGGGGAGGGAACTGGGGACGTTGGTGGTGGGAGATGGGCACTGGTGGCGGGATGGGTGCTGCAACACTGTTTGACCAAAACCCAAATATGAACTTTTTAATTGTATATCTTTGTAATTTTAAAAATAAAAAAATTTTAAAAAAAGCCATTTTTGGAACTGCACCGGACTCGTGTGTTTTCATCTGTTCTCCCAGCGTCCTTAGAGGTAGAAGACAACCTCTGTCCCAACACTGTTGGGGACCCCAGCGGCAATTCCCGACACAGTATGTCTTTTAATGTTTCATGGCACTGTGTTGGTTTGCATTAACTCAAACAAAAATATTTCCTCTCTGTAATATGGCCTAGCCCTCATTCAGATAGGAAAGCCAGTATGGGACCACAAGGCCCACTTCCAGGGAAAACAGAAGTAAAAGGGATTGGTCTAAGTGACAGGAGCAGGTTGTTACAAGCCTCAGGGAGACCTTAAAGGCAGGCCAGCTCAAGGATCATCTCTGCTGTGAAGAACGAGGAATCTGCCAATCTGTGATGACTGACAACTGCCTGGGCCATGTAACAAGCAAGGCTGCTGCAGTAGGAAACGGCTTCTGTCCCAAAGAGGGATGTGGTCACTCTCTGCTCCACCCAGAAAGAGGCTCAAGGTCACCTCTAGCTCATCATGGAACCTGATCTTCATGTTATGGCCAAGCCTGGGGTATCCCTGATGTAACAAGTAAAGACATTTTTCCCTGCTCTGCCTTAGCCAATCCCCAGGACTTCTTGGTAGTAACAGGGTACCCTAAGTGGAGAGTTCTCCAGTCTTGCTGTGTTTATGCAAAAGAACAAGTCAGGTTTATTAAGTCATTTAAAATATTTAAAATAAAGGTAAAAAGAAAAGCATATTTCTATAACTTTTATAAAAATAATATTCTAAATCTACAATAAGGTAATTTAAATAACTATCCAAATAGGCTTGATTTAAAGGTAACACCTTGGCTAATCCAGGTGGACCAGGAACATCAGCTAAAAGGCAGACACGCTCTTAAGTTTGCTAATAGGCCAAGGGTTTTCAAGTTAACATCCAAATTGGTTGGATGTTTATTCTTAGTTCCATAAGTATATAGTCATTTAAAAATTCTAAGGTTCATAAGGATTTTAAAAGCTTTTAATTATTGAGCCATCATGGTACCAATACCTCATCCAGTAACATTAGAAAATAACAATTGTCCATGGGAAGGAACAAAACAGGGCAGTTTAAAGTAACTCAGAACTCTGTTTTGTGTGTCATACATCTTAAGGATCGACAATTTAACTTCACCCATTTTCCCTTAAAAGTATAAGGCGGTAAAATCTCTTTAAAAAATGTGATGTGAATAAATTGACAGGAAAGACCCTGTGGCAGTAAAGCAACCTAGCCTAGAAAAAAGTACTGCTTCTACACAGACCACTCTGGGGTAGTGAAGAAATCCCTGGCACGGTCAAGAAAAATATTGGATAAGCCAAAAAAAAAAAAAGAACAGAAAGGGTGGTTTGAGACTTGGTTTGCACAGTCCCCTGACTAACTACCTTGTTTTCAGCCCTAGCCGGGTCCCTCATCATATTCTTATTAATTTTAACAGTTGGGCCTTGCCTTCTTAATAGGCTACTTGCATTCATCAGACACTGGGTGGGTAAAGTCAAGTTGTTAGTACTCAGGCAACAATATCAGGCCCTACGGAGTTAAGGTCTCTAATGGTCTATAGGATTAGAAGACCTGCCTAAAGCAAAGGGGGAATGAAAGAAGGCAGCAACCCAACAACCCCTCACCAACCAGGCAGGCCTACTCATGGAAAATTAGCATTTTAGGGCCTAAATAACTCTTTTCATTAATATTAAATGGTGTAAAGGAAAAGTACATTAAGCTCTAAGGGTTAAAGGGGAAGCCCGAGACCAGACCACAAAGAGTTAACAGGAGCACACTAAAATAGTGAATGGGTTCTACGAGTAGGCCAGATAAAGCCAAAGGCCTCTCAACCAAATGTCAAGGGAGGAACCCTAACTATAACCTTGAGTAACATCCTGATATGGTGTGTACCCGGCACCTGGAAAACCGCAAGCTTGTTATACTGTAAAAGTTTCTTTTGTCTCAGAATGCTATAAAAACTGTGCTGTATCTCAGTTCTGGGCTCTTAGCCTCTAGCCTGCCATCGGTTATGCTGAAAGCCCCAGCATGCTTGAAAATAAAATAAAACCATAGGCTCGGTCTCTCAGAGTTTTCCTTGATAGGTGTGGCGTTCTGAGGCTCCCAGTCAGTCACCCCATCGGTTGGCCAACCCTTTCAATATGATGCAGTGTTGGAGGACAGGTTTAGCTATTCTGGGAGTTTTGTTGTTTTGCCCACTCCCAGCTTAATCTTATTTAAGCTAAGGTTCATTCTAATGAGACCTCTTCTATGTAAACACTGCTAGAGGGTGTGGCACTTACAGAAGTCACCTTGATTGAATAACTTCTGACTTATACATCTACTAAGACTTCTATGTTTTCTAGATTGGGCACAGCTCCTCTTTATACCCACTGCACCCAGCATGGGACAGTTAGAATTTACCAGGAGACTACCACCCTGGCTACGTTGAGACTATAGGAAGACTATAGGAAGGATTACACTAGTTTGCTCTAAGCAGGCGAGTGTGACCCTTTCAGTACAGGAGAACAAGATACTCAGAATCACCCTGGTGCAGATAATAATAAGAAGGACCTTGTGGGTACCATCTAGATTACATGAGGCGCATGAAGTTAAGATGTATTTATATCAGTCCTCCGTCCCCTCTCTCCAGTGTTTTACATAAGAGATAATCTTGGTAGAAAGGATTAAACCTTGGCATAACCTTTGTTTATACCTGCAATAGGGTGTGGCACTACACTCTGTTTAGAGTTCTTTGTTGACATGACCTTCCCTGTCACAAATCAGATTACTTTGGTGTATATAAGGGGACCCACTTAAGGACCCTTCACCTTTTACCTTTTGGGCCTTTTAGCTTTCGGCTTTTTGGCTCCTGTGGCTTTTGGCTCCTCTGCCTTTTGCTTTTGGCTTTTGGCTTTTTGCTCTTTGGCCTTTTGCTCCTCCATCTGGGTAGGACTCAGCTCGGTGAGATCCTCTCTCTCTTTGGTGGGAGACTTAGGCTCTTTTGTATGGTCTAAGTTTGGACCAGAGCTAAAGTTTGTTCATTATATTGGAGTGCTGTGGAAGAGCTTTTGTACTATTCAAAGCCATTTTTGGAACTGCAACCGACTCGTGAGTTTTCATCTATTCTCCCTGCGCCCTCGGAGGTAGAAGAGAACCTCTGTCCTGACACTGTCGGGGACCCCGACGGTGTTCCCCAACAATGCAGCAATCCCACATTTCAGCATTTAACACAACAACGAAAACCTCTGTTCAGAAAAAGACAATTGCATTCCTTTATTCACTACAGCACTATCCACATTAGCCAAAATCGGAAACAAACCAAGTGTCCGAAGATAGATGAATAAATAAACTATAGTACATATACATAATGGAATACTAATCACGATCACGATCTTCCCGTTGATCATCTATTTGCTAGAGCGGGCACCAGTAATATCTCCATATGTCCTGTCTCATGCCAGTAGAACCAGGGGCATCAGCTTGCTACAGGAACATAAAGAGCCTCAAACCATTATATTAGGTCATGGGAATGACCTAATATAATTGTTACTGGAATTTGGCATATCAAATACAACACGAGAAGCTTGCCAGGCTTGTCGAGAGGGAGGCAAACTCTTTTTTAACACCTCCAAATAAAGCATTTATTGATGAACCGCGCAGCTGCAAACCGCAGGTTCATCAATAAATGCTTTATTGGCTGCAGGGGTGGGTGTCGATGATCCGGGCTGTGATGGGCTGGTCTGCTGGGTGGAGTTCTGATGAGAGGGAAGTCCAAATGTGGAAAATGGCAGTGCCCATGGAGTGAGGGGGTGGTCTGGCTTGTTGTGAGGCTCTGCTGAGGTGGTGGGCCAGGGCTAGAACCCGCCATGCCTCCCGACTGCCTCATAAATGGCTGTGCACAGAGAGAGCAAGGAACAGCTCTGCCCCATGTCTGAGAGTCTCTGGACCAGCATACCTGGGCCGGATTGAGGAAAAAATTGCTGCCGGGTGGGTGACGATGATCCAGGCATCATCGAGACAATTGCATTCCTTTATTCACTACAGCACTATCCACTTAAGCCAAAATCTGAAAACAAACCAAGTGTCCAAAGATAGATGAATAAATAAGCTATAGTACATATACATAATGGAATACTAAACTGCTATAAAAATGAGAACAGTTCAATTTGCTGGTAATATACCTGAGAGGATTGGGCTGACTCTAGTCAGTCAGAAAGGAAAAAAAAACATACACAGAATTATTTTTCTCATATATGGGACATAAAACATACATAGTAGGTGAATAAGAAATGTCCAAAGGCAACAGAAACTGAAAACTGGTTTCAGTAGGAAGCAAAACATTGTGAGGCAGGGTATGGGGACAGACGCTTGTCAATGGTTGACACTGGTGGAATGCTGTGCTACTCGAATGGTTTACACATAAACTCTACACAAATAGTACTGTAAACTACAGTGTATCACTCACTGTATCACTGTCTTCTCGTTCGTCATCGATTTGGTCCAGCAGGCACCAGTAACATCTCCATATGTTCTGACCATGCAAGTAGAGCCCAAGGGCACCTGCTTGTTCCAGGAACATAAAGAGCCTCAAACCATTCCATCAGGTCATGGGAATGAGATCTATAATTGTTACTGGTATTTGGCATATCAAATACAACATGGGTAGCTTGCCAAGCTCTGCCGTGCGGGTGGCATACTCTTGTAGTCACCTCTAAATCCAGCATTTATTGATGAACCGTGTATCGCAAGCGGGCTATGACAGGCTGGGCTGGTGGGTGGAGTTCTGACGAGGGGTATTCCGGATGTGGAAAATGGAGGCCTGTTGCAGGACTCCTAAGGGCCGCTGCATCTGCTCTGGATTGCCTCCCGCAAATCACTCCGTAGATAAATGTGGCAGTTTATCCGACCATGTATGCTGTACTAGCTGGTATAAATATTCTCCCATGCTATCACAATCATCGTGGGACTAGCTAGTTCTTACCAGCATATTAGTCTGGCCACGTAGGACACCTAAGTAATTAGACCAGAGAGAAATGCTGTTTGCTTCCAAACAAACAAGCATGGCTCCCTGATAAAATATAAAACTACAATGAAGTAGAGGAGACTTGTGAAGGCTTGGAGAAATATTTAACTGGCATTGGTGTTGATCTTTGGTACAGTGACATGCCATCTCAGAAACCCCCTTCTCTACATTTCAAAGGCATTCCCGGCTCAAAACATTAGCACAGTAAAGGCCCTAGGTGAGATGCAGGGAGGGATTACCTGAGGGCATTGGACCCTCCCTGCTTTCCATAACAATGGGAGGAAGGTCTGAGTTGCGGGGGGGCGAGGGGGTATAAACTAGCCGGTTCCCGCTCTCCCGGGCTTCTTCCCGGTGGGATCTCGCTTTGTGAGCGTTTATTCCCCTTGGAAGTTTTACACGTGGTGGTCGCCATCTTGGCCTACACGTGGCTGGGGTTCTAGCCTGGAATCCTAAGCATCGGGTTTTTCCTTTTTGCTGATTTGTGTGCCTGAACCTGTGATAAGTAAAGCCTTTTAAAACTGTATCGGATTCCTGAGTGTTCATCCATTCCTCGCCGGCTTCGGAGGTAGAAGGGAACTTCGCTTCCCGGCACTGTCGGGGACCCCGCGGAGCGCCCGACAGAGGCCCCTCATGGAATGGGGGGGTCATCTGGCTTGCTTGTTGCAAGGCTCTGCTGGGGTGGCAGGCCAGTGCTCGAACCTGCCATCTACAGTGCCTAAAATTAAGACAAAAATTCAATAATGTTATCTAATGCAAGATCTGCTTAATTGACTAAATTTTGGAGAAAGAATGACTAATCAGATTGACTGACTATTTGACCTTGATCTATGTATTTATACTAATAGCCATGTGCTATGGGTGTTTTCCCATTGCTCTTCATTTTTCCATCACCCCCATGGAAAGTTACACAAGTCACTTTTGAGCTCATACTGTTTCATTGTTAATATACTTCAAACAATTATTCATGCTTTTGTTTTTATATCTTCTCAGAATAATGCTTCATGTATGGTTTATGCTGGTGCTACTTGTGAAATGGAAACAACTTAATATTTAATTTAAGTTCAGGATGAAGGAAAAAAAATCTAATCACTTTGGTTACAAATAAAACTCATCAGCATAAACCTCTGTGAAAAAAAAGGTCTACAGCTGAATCTCAACAAAACTATGTTCATGAAAAATGAACTAGTTCCAGTGGCCCCATTCACTCAATGGAACAAACATCTCTGCAGCAGTTATGTGTACCTAGGCCGAGAAGTTAACATGATGAAAGACCTAAAACCTGAGCTGAACAGGAGGAAGAGAGTGGCATGGAATGCCTTCAAAGGCATCGAAGAAATAGCTAAAAAGACAAAGAACCTCCGGCTCCGGGCATATCTCTTTGACTCCACCGTTCTCCCTGCATTAACATACACCTCAGAGACCTGGGCCCTACGAAGGATGAGAATAACAGGATGAGAATGCTATTCGGGTCTCCCAGAGAGGAATCGAAAGAGCTATGCTTGGAATATCATGCCTCACTCAAGCGAGAAAAGGTATCCGGAGCTCCAACCTCCGTCGCTGTTCCAGAATCAGGGATGCTGTCTTGTTTTCCAAGGCATCGAAAATAAGAAGGGCTGGACATGTAATGTGATTTGAAGATGACTGCTGGACTAGAGCCGTTACCGACGGTATCCCAGGGAATGTCAAAACATCATGTGGCCGCCCACCTACAAGATGGTCAGACTTCTTAGTCAAAACCTTGAAAGAAAGGCTTGAGGCTCTTTGCATTCCTGAAGCAACCAGATGCCATTGGGCTACACTGGCACGTGATAGGGTCAAATGGAAATATTACTGTTGTCCACTTGAGCAAATCGATGAATAACGGGATGTCAAGTGATCAAGTGATAAACCTCTGTAAAAGCTGGATATACAGTGCATGGGAGTTCGCACTAGCTCAATTCATTCTGGACACTGCTTTCCCGCTTTCTCATTTCCCTCTCCCATGACATCAGTACTGGTGTATATCTGGAAGAGACTGGCCCTGCAATATGTGGCATGGACCTCACAGCACAGCCTCAATGGCTCTGGTGAACCCCCGTTAGTCCAGAGAAGCACAGTGCACTTGTGCCCCATCATCAACAAGTTTACTGGCTCTGAATGCTAACACCTAACACCCCAAAAATTATATTGTTCTGTTAAAACATAGGACATAAATTTTGTCAGTAGTCAAATATAATATCTATCCATCCGTCCATCCATCTGTCTGTCTGTCTATCTATCTATCATCTATCATCTATCTATCTATCCATCTATCTCTATCTATCTATATTTAGTATTTATATATACAATAGCCATTTTGTCCAGTCTTCCTTTGCAATTTAGCTAAGGCAAAAGTGACTGTACCAAAGATATTTCTTGCATCACTTATAAATTAAATCTAGTATTGTCAGAAACCAAATGTATATCCCTTACTATTTCTACACTGCATCCCTGAAATCTGACACTAGGATTCTCGATTGAAGTTTCTAAAATAGGATTTCTAGGTCCTGAGAGATAGGTACAGCAGGTAGGGAGCTTCCTTGATTCAGTGAAACTTGTTTCCATCCTGAGCTCTACATATTCCAGGTCTCTGGAATCCTGCCTGAGAAAACCATGGGCACAGAGCCAGGAGAAAGCCCTGAGTACTGCCAGGTGCTTCCCCAAAAAATAAAAATGAATTTCTGGTACTCTCTCCAAATTAACAGTAAGAGTATATTACGCCAATAATATTAGAACCTGAGGCAAATGTTGTTGTGATAAAAGATATCATATTACTCTTGTTAGTCAAGTTTGGATCTATAAAATGGGAATATTTGAGTAATAAAATTGGCCTATAGTGATAGTGACTCTTCAAATGCCTATATACATGGCTCTAAATGCATGAATAGCAAATGCTCAAAATTTTATCTCCAATAATATAATGTTACTAAGTTTTATTTTTGTGTATTTAGATTAACTGAAGTTAAAAACAAGCAGGAAACAAAGTAAAGTACTTCCTTTGTACTAAAGCTCTTCACAGGGTAAAAACAAAATCATCAACATCATGGTGTGTTTACAAAAATATCCATGTAAAATATGAGAAAACTTTATGCAACTCCTTTATGATAGACTAGCAGTAGTATAAATTTATATGGTGTTGTTAAATGCTTTACTATTTTCTTGCCTTCTTTTAGAGATCTATTACTTGAACATCAGAATAGCTGCTAGCAAGCATAGCATAAGATCTGTCCTGAAAACTGAGTAGATATAGTGTGAGTATGTCACACCTATGTCACTCAGGCAGGAGAGAATATTAATGTAAATTTAATCTGTTGGAAATGTTCATCTTCCTCACTCAGAGCTAGTTTTGTCATGTTTTAATCTTGTCCTTTAGGCCCAGTAATTCTGTCATTGTTTACAGCAATTCAGTCAAGAAAGATCCAAACTCCATATTTCAGAAAGAAACACAACTCAAGCACCAAATTACATCAGAATAAATATTATGATAAATAGAGTACAACTAGACACAACACAATATGACTAGCCTGTATACTCTTTCGAACAAAAATATTCGGATGAGTTCAGTGATATTTTTCTCTAAAATTCACTATCCTGTACATTGACCAAATTTCAAATGTTTCCATAAGAGAGTCAGTATTTGCTTCTCCACTTGGAATTCTATCCTGCAGCTCAGTCACCTTTCACATAATGTGCAAGGTCATAGGAGCATGGTGCTGGATATATAATGCTAGCAGTTGCCTTTGATCTATTGGCCTTTGTGAACTCTTGGCTTTTCACTACCACAGATCACTGTGCTACTTCTGGCCCATATCTCCCCCTGCTTATCACCATAAGTTCAACTTGTCCCTACATTTTCCTCTGTAAGCTCATTCAAATAGAAATAGTAGCTGAATAGTTGACCTCTTAAGTCTAAATATAATTCTCATTCATATACATATTGTCACAGCCTTCATTTATCTATATCTTTGACAGCTGCAAAAAAGAGACTTTGAAAGCATAGGCTCTTTTCTTAAATGTTACCTTAATAAAATTTGGGACTCGATTGAAATTTACAAAAGTGAATCAATAAATGGAATTAAGCCTATGTGTTAGTCACCCCTTATAGGCCACACCCAACTCCATACTTTTAGAGTGAATACAGTCCTAAGGTAAAAAGATGAAGTAACTTAAGAATGGGGCAGCCAGAGCGCATCAGACACTTAACAGTATTTATCCACAAGACCAGAGATAGTGCAGAGTGTAAACAGATGTCTAGCACATGACCACATGGGTTCTTTCCCTGTACCACATAGGGTCCCCTGAACACTCCCCAGAAGGGATCTTTGAACACAAATCCATAAGTAAGCCCTGAACATCACCAGCTGTGGCCCATAAACCAAGCCAAAACAACAATATTTATCTGGAGAGCTATTCTGGGATAAGAAACTGACAGCAAATTGATTAACAGACCTCAGAGAAGCTTCTGTAAGACCCTTTTAAAGAATGTCAAAGAGCTGCTGTTATTAGTTATTTCAATGAAGTCTATATCAATCCCACTGATCTTTGAAACTATTCTAATATTTTTTTGTTGTTGTATTGTATCATACTGCAGTTTCAGCTACATGGTTATAATACTGTTAACATTTTGAGTTTTTCCTATACAAAGTTACTGTTCTTATGTCATTGCCAAAGTGCCCAAGACATTACTACTATCCTTTACCCTATGCAGTCTTAAACTAGAGACTTGATAGCATCACTAAACTTTCTCTTTTGTGTTTCTTATTTATTTTAATTAATTGTTACAATTTCTATCCTCTTGCCCTTTAATCATTTAATCTATAGTGATGGAGGACAGTATAATGCAGAGCAAATAGCAACAATGTGGTGTATACAATGCAATGTAAAGACCTAGAACTTATTTTCATCTATACTTAGAAATCTGCTTCTCCTCATGGAGTAGTCATTTCATAAAATGGAGTCACGAATACATTCTATAAAAAATCTCACTCTTGTTATAATCAAGTAAGATTAATGAATTTGCATTCAAATATATATTTTTATATATATTAGAAAAATTTGATTTGGTCTTAGTTGTAGTGACATCTAACTAATGCATTTAATCACTACTATTCTGGAAAAGGCACTTGAATAAATTAGGAGGAGAGTTGTAGACTAAATGTACAGACTCATAGTAAGTTGATATGAATAATTTTTAAAAATCATAGAGAATGTCCAAAGTAAAAGTCAGTTCAGTATAAACATCTTTATTAAGACAGTCTCAAGAGTTATTTGTCCTTGTTGATAGGAATCGACTCTAATTGATTTAATCTACAAAGGGATTTTGTGAAGAAATATGAGAAATTTGGGTATTTGAACACTGAGTAGAGTGGATTTTTGGGAAATGTCAGAATTAAAAATGTGTCATACAATTAAGGAAAAATGTAGATAAAACAGTCATTCATATGAGGAATCGCTGGTGTGTTTAGCTTGATGTGTTAGGAATAGCTGATGTGTTTAGTCTGCCATTGTCGTCACTCTCCCTGCAGTGGCCTCTACTGATTCTCTTTCCACTATCAGCTGTTCCTGTGCCATCATGGATGGTCTTAAATTGTCACTTAAAAGTCACTAATAATACTTTTGTGCTAATATTCCAGCATTCATAAGAATAGTGTAGTTTATTTGTGGTTTGTGAATGTTTTGTCCAATGTGTACTAATTTATTGAAAGAATAAACTAAAAATTTTCTCATCTAAG
The DNA here is from genome assembly GCA_021461705.1 of Cryptotis parvus. Taxonomy (NCBI): domain Eukaryota; kingdom Metazoa; phylum Chordata; class Mammalia; order Eulipotyphla; family Soricidae; genus Cryptotis; species Cryptotis parvus. The sequence goes on along the minus strand of JAJIBD010023042.1, from coordinate 191,881 downwards.
AGATGAATAGCTTGCCTACTGCTTATCAGCTGATAGCAGTTTGTAAAAAACTTCAGGAAGCTTTGGAAATCGGCTTTATTTTCCTGAAGAGCATAATCTCAGTTCCTGTATTTTACTTCTTGGAAAATTAATCATACAGAAAGTTTTGATTAGTTTACAAGTCATATATAAGTCATTAAATGGTTATGTTCCATATATTTTTAGTATTTTTGATCATTTCTTTGGACAGCTGCAAAACTATATTTCTTAAATATTTCCATTTTCCTTGTTTTGGTGGGTCAGTTCTGACTCAAAATGGTGCTTTTATAAATATTTGCTTCCTTTTTAAACAAACTAAAAAATATAAAGAAACTGTTAGTTTTACCTATTCTAATTCATTACTATAGACACTTTAGAAAATGTAATATCAAAATTATAACTAAGAGAAACATTGAGACTAATAGTATGTCAATAAGAAATTACTTAAGAACAAGAGCAATTAGAAAGGTAAAAAAAGTTCAATAATTAAATTCTTGTTTGTAAATTCATACTCAAGTAGAGAAAAGGGAATGTGATTTACGAGTTTTAAAGACTAAATATTAAACATTAGTATCACTATATCACTGTTTTCCCCTATATCATAGATTTCCTCGAGTGGGCACCAGGAACATCTCAATACATCCTGTCACATGTGAGATAGCCCAAGGGCATCCTTCTGCTCCAGACACATAAAGAGCCTCAAACCATTCCATCAAGTCATGGGAATGAGGTCTATAATTTTTAATGGTATTTGGCATGTCGAATACGACATGGGTAGCTTACCAGGCTCTGCCGTGTGGGTGGGATACCCCATATAGGGCACCAATTTAAGAAGTGAAGATTAGATCATCTAAGAGAATTATTAAAACTTACTTAATACTGTACTTAAAATATATGCAAAATAAATTATAATATATGCAAATTACATGAAAAGAAAAAAGTCATCCATTCAAATAAAAATTTCTGCATTTTCAAGTTTAGTTCTAATGAAGGACAGATACCATAAAAAAGAAAACCAAAATTGGGTTTGAAAATTATAAACCTTTTGCCAGTGAAAACAAAATCCAAAACCTTCATTTAAAAGTTGATAGTGCCATTTTACAAACATTTTGAGAATTTGGGAAAATAAGTCTCCCTAACTTTGGCTTCCTGTTTTCAAATCTGTTCCTAAGGGTGATTTTCAAATCTATTAACAACGGAAAGAGTAGTTTCTCAAATAATGTGTTTATGTAGTTGCAATTTTTGGTAGTAGTTCCAGAATATTTCGAGTTATCTAATATCAAATATTTGTATATAATTAAGGAAAGCACGCATTCATATCACATTCACTCTGGTCTATAGAAAATGTATCATATTTTTAAAATAATGCTTTATTAAATGCAGCAATTTCTTCATAGATTACATATGACAGAGTATGAAAAAGATCTGTTTGTAGTTTTTATAGAAATATTTATTTATCATGTTATTCTCCCACAAAAACTCAGAGCAAAAGGTAATCCATTCTGCACTATGAGAATTATGTGTGGACAAAGAATTAACTACCTTCTAAAGAAAGCAGAAACAAATAGTTGATTCACGATCACGATCACGATCTTCCCGTTAATCATCTATTTGCTAGAGCGGGCACCAGTAATATCTCCATATGTCCTGTCTCATGCCAGTAGAGCAAAGGGCATCGGCTTTGCTACAGGAACATAAAGAGCCTCAAACCATTATATTAGGTCATGGGAATGACCTAATATAATTGTTACTGGCATTTGGCATGTCAAATACAACACGAGCAGCTTGCTAGGCTTGCCGTGCGGAAGGCATATTATTTAAACACCTCCAATAAAGCATTTAGTGATGAACCGCGCCGCCGCAGCGTGCATGCTGGGCTGTGATGGGCTGGTCGGCTGGGTGGAGTTCTGAAGAGAGGGAAGTCCGTATGTGGAAAATGGCGGCACCCATGGAGTGGGTGGGGGGGGGGGTCGTCTGGCTGGTTGTGAGGTTCTGCCGGGGTGGTGGGCCAAGGCCAGAGCCCACCATGCCTCCCGACTGCCTCATGAGCGGCTGGGCACAGGGGAGAGCAAGGAATCGCTCTGCCCCATGTCTGAGTCTCTGGACCAGCATACCTGGGCTGGATTGAGGAAGAAATTGCTGCAGGCTGGGTGTCGATGATCCGGGCTGTGATGGGCTGGTCGGCTGGGTGGAGTTCTGAAGAGAGGGAAGTCCGTATGTGGAAAATGGCGGCACCCATGGAGTGGGTGGGGGGTCGTCTGGCTGGTTGTGAGGTTCTGCCGGGGTGGTGGGCCAAGGCCAGAGCCCACCATGCCTCCCGACTGCCTCATGAGCGGCTGGGCACAGGGAGAGCAAGGGAATCGCTCTGCCCCATGTCTGAGTCTCTGGACCAGCATACCTGGGCTGGATTGAGGAAGAAATTGCTGCAGGCTGGGTGTCGATGATCCGGGCTGTGATGGGCAGAATGGCCCACCACCCCGGCAGAACCTCACAACCAGCCAGGCGACCCCCACCCACTCCATGGGTGCCGCCATTTTCCACATACGGACTTCCCTCTCTTCAGAACTCCACCCAGCCGACCAGCCCATCACAGCCCGGATCATCGACACCCAGCCTGCAGCAATTTCTTCCTCAATCCAGCCCAGGTATGCTGGTCCAGAGACTCAGACATGGGGCAGAGCGATTCCTTGCTCTCCCCTGTGCCCAGCCGCTCATGAGGCAGTCGGGAGGCATGGTGGGCTCTGGCCTTGGCCCACCACCCCGGCAGAACCTCACAACCAGCCAGACGACCCCCCCCCCACCCACTCCATGGGTGCCGCCATTTTCCACATACGGACTTCCCTCTCTTCAGAACTCCACCCAGCCGACCAGCCCAATAGTTGATTATGTGTCACTAATTCAAAAAACTAACACAAAGTTAACAATCAAATTAGAAATAACCAGAACAATATGAAAATAAACCCACAGCTATTCACTTATAAATATGCTAACTTTAATATTAAGCATAAAACTGGCTTGGGCAGCATGAAAATGAGAGTTGGTAGTAAACTAATAAAACATCTTGATTAAACATCTTGAGATTATCTTTAATGAACTTTACAATTGGGGAAGCAAACTTTATTTTTGACCTTCAGTATTTGAAAACTTCATGCTAAAGATATTATTGGCTAATGTGTTGAATTTTATTTCATTAGTTTATTCTTTATATTTTTCTTTATATTCTTTATATTTTTCTATTTTAGTATATTTAGCTGTAGTATAGTAAATAGAAATGTATTTTATTTTATTTTTATTTTTTTGATGATTACGGATTTTTTTAAGTATTTTATTATACCACCATGATATACACAATTACAGAGATGTCCATATTTGGGTTTCGGTCATACAGTGTTCCAGCACCCATCCCTCCACCAGTGCCCATCTCCCACCAACAACATCCCCGATTCCCTCCCCCTAACACAGCCTGCCTCCATGGCAGGTTCTTTATTTCTTAGAAATGTATTTTAAAGTGAAATATGCCTCCAAAAAAAACACCATAATTCTTCCATAACATGTTTTTACTCTCTCTAAGAACATAGCTGTTCCTTAGGAACTGGCATTCTTCCACATCTTTTACCAGAACATATTTCAATTTTTATGAAATGTTTGATTATTTGTTAATGTATCTAAGAGCTTAGGCAGAAATTTCTGCATCATCTTAACTCCATCTGCTCCTGTTTCTGCCACATTTGGCAAGATCTTTTAAATACTAATTTTAACTAACAGAAAATCATTAATACTTCTCCACATGCTATTGATATTTGGATAATCTATCTTCAAAAGAAAACATTTTATTTCACATATTTAAAAGCAACTTATTTTGTCTTCTAGTAATTTCCTGTGACCTTAGGACTGGATTTTTGTTTGTTCTTAAAATACTTCTTGAAAGTCGTTTGTATTCTCATTTAGAATTCAAAACCTTACAAATTGTTGATGTTAATATAATAGATCAATTTTAGGCTAGGTTCCAGAGAGGTTTTTTTTCCCCTAGTAAGTCTTTAATCCTCTTCCCTAACATCTAGAGTCTGTAATATTGAAGATCATGTTTTCTCAAATAAATATAATCTATTTCTCTATCATAACAGAAGGTTGCATCATTGGAAAATGGGAGAAAATAGTCAATTTCCAATTTGACATGGTATGAGAGTTGTAGTTTATCTTTTTCAATATTTTAAAAAATTATTTCCCTTTTTAATGTTGTCTATTTCTCACTACAGTGATCTGTAGATAGCTGTCCAGATTGTTATCCTTCCAGAAAAGCCACCTGGGAACAAAAATATGATTAAAGATAAACATGATTCTTTTGCCTCACCTTTTTGGGGAGGGATAGTAGCTTCTGAAGCAAAAAAATACAGCAAAAAAAGAATGACATATTCATACCTAAGAGAAAGCTCAAAGAACTTCCATTCATGGCTTTGTAGGAAGAGGTTCTACATTCTCTATCTGGTTCTGCACAGCCACCAATCAGGTATATCCCTGGGGACCATAGCATTGTGGAGTTCGACAGCATATAATTAGCTCCTGGAACACTAAATCATGAAGACGACAATGTTGGTAAAATATCTCTAGAGCTGTTTCCAAGTTCTGAGCACTGTTGAGATGAGCCTCAAAACATAAACATTTTATTTATTATTTTGTTAGAAATGTCTCTTAACTCTCCTTAAGTGATAACGAATAGAACACAGATTTACTGCTCTGATCTTCCATGTGCATTTTCAGAACTACATGTCATCATCTGTTAGATACCACTAAATATTATAGAAAGTATTCATTTTTTATTTTAACTTCTGTTTGCTTACTAAGATGCAGTCAAAAAGGTATACTTGAAATATTATTAAAATTTTCCCATAGCTAGTCACTATCAGGTCTCTTAAAAGAATTATGTAGACAGTGTCTTAAGAATAGTAGTAAATATACTGTGGATAAGTATTAAATACTGAAGAGTGGAGCAAGCATTTAAAACACAATGATCTATTGGTTACACAGTCAACTTTCAAAAGTGATTCACTATCACTATCTTCCTGTTCATCATCTATTTGCTTGAGTGGGCATCAGTAACATCTCCATAAGTCCTGCCTCATGCTTGTAGAGCCCAAGGCCATCTGCTTGCTCCAGGAACATAAAGAGCCTCAAACCATTCCATCAGGTCATGGGAATGAGGTCTATAATTGTTACTGGTATTTGGCATATCAAATAGGACACGGGTAGCTTGCCAGGCTCTGCCGATAAAAGTAATTACTCAATCAAAATTATTAACCACATATTTGAAATCATTATGTCTTATATTATATTCTGACATATTTTTAACAATTTGCATTTCTAATTGTTGCAGTTTGAAGTACTTGAAATAATTCATAAAATCAATTTCAGATGATATGTTATTACATTTTAGGATCTAGAAAACATATCTATAGATTTAGGACATATTTTATTAATGATTTTATTACATTGCACAGTGATTGTAAATTTATAAATGCAGTAATTCAAAATATTTTAAAATATCATTATCCTTAATAATTTGATTTGACTGGTCACTTGATCATTTGACATCCCGTTATTTGTTGATTTGCTCGAGCAGGTGCCAAAAAGTTTCAATTTGACCCTATCATGTGCCAGTCTAGCCCAATGGCATCTACTTGCTCCAGGAATATGAAGAGCCTCAAACCAATTGTTCAGGGTCTTGATGAAGAAATATGACCATCTTGTAGGTGGGCTGCCACGTGATCTTTTGACTTTCCCTGGGATCCAGTCGGTAATGGCTCTAGTCCAGTGGTTGTGTCCAAATTGTGTTACATGTCCAGCCCATCTGATTTTCGACTCCTTGGCAAAGGAGACAACATCCCTGACTCTTGATCATTGATGGAGGTAGGAACTCCGATTCCTTCTCTCACTTGAGTGATATTTTTTGTGATATTCCAAGCATAGCTCTTTCAATTTTTCTCTGAGACCCAAATAGCATTCTCGTCCTGCTTTCTGTAGGGCCCAGGTCTCTAAGGCATATGTTAATGCAGGGAGAATGGTGGAGTCAAAGAGATGTGCCTGGAGCCAGAGTTTCTTTGTCCTTTTAGCTATTTCTTCGATGATCTATAAGGCATTCCATGCTGCTCTCTTCCCTCTGCATAGCTCAGGTTTTAGGTCACTCATCATGTTGATTTCTTGGCTTAGTACACGTAACTGTTGCATTCAGAGATGTTTGTTTTATTGAGAGTGAATGGAACTTCTGGAACTAGTTCATTTTTCAAGAACAGAGTTTTGTTGATATTCAGCTGTAGACCTATTTTTCCACATTCTCAGTCGAAGTCAGCCAGAATTTCAGCCACTTGGCTAATGTATGGTGTTCTTAGAATAATGTCATCAGCGACGGGGGAGGTTGTGTAGTTGCCGACCATCTATCTTCACTCCCATTCTTCCTGTTCTAATTGTCGCATGATATTCTCGAGGGTGGCACTGAAGATTTTCGTGAGATGGTGTCACCCCTGCAAACCCCTCTTTTTGACATCAGTGATCACTTCCCTGTAGAATGGTGATATCCTGGTTGTTAATACATAATACAGCTCATGAAGGATCTTGATGTATTGGGTTTCAATGCCCTGTTTGGCTAGGGCTTCGATGATCACTCGGAATCACTTCCAACAGAATCAAAGGCTTTCTTTAAAACAATGAATGTGAGACAGAGTGACATCTTGAACTCCCTACAAACCTCAATGACCTTGGTTACCGTGTGGGATACGGTCGATTGTGCTGAATGCTTTTTGGAAGCCAGCTTGCTGGCATGGTTGTCCTTCATCTAATGTTCTGCTAATTCTGTTCATATGACTCAAGTGAACTGCTTGTAGATGGTGGACAACAGGCATATCAGGTGACAGTTGCCAATGTCTTGGATGTCTCCCTTCTTGAACAGTAGAACTGTCTTGCTGGTTTTCCACTGGGAGGGCACCTTGCATTCAGACATGTAGTGTATGAAGAGCCAAGCCAGTGTATTGTTGTGTACTGACAGCAGATTCTGTCGGTTCTTACTTTGTCTGGGCCAGGTGCTATTCGCATTTTTACCAATGAAATGGCATATATAATATATGAATTTAGAAGGGAGAATGTTGGGAATGACATGTCCATCCTGCAGAATTTGGTACATGGGCAGGTAGACTTGACTATCAAAGGAATCCGAGTAAAATTCATGGATAATCTCTGCCACTGCCTTTCTGGAAGTTGTTATCAATCCATCAGGATGTCGGAGGGTAGTCACCTTGGTCTTATTGTTGGCAAAGGATAGGCAGGCATTGTGAATGTTTTTCCTGGCTTCTGCTATATCAGCCAGTATTGTTGCTCTTCTCTCTTTGAGGTCTTCCTTTATCACTTCTCTGCCCGTCTTTCTGAGCTCAGACATTAACATTAGGTTACCTGAGGTCTGCGCCTTGCCACATTGGTGTATGAGCTCGAGAGTTTTTGAAGACAGGTGTCTTTTATGTCTTTCTCTCTTGACATTCCTTGCACAATCATGGAGGTGCTGAACTAGTCACTTGTATTCATCAATGATGGCATTATTCCATGTTACTGCAATGGTGCCAACAAGTTGCCAGTTTGTGGTCATTCTGGGAGTTATTTTCTTAAACTTTTCAGTCTTTTTTTGCCTGTTCTGTGGAGTAGAATATTGCATGAAGGAGACAGTGGTCCGAACCTGTTTGGAATTTTTGGGCGACAGCGACATCAGTCACGCAAAACTGTCAATTGAATATAATATGGTCAGTTTCATTGTGGAAATGTCCACCAGGAGATTCCCATGTTTAACATTTTGATTCAGCCTTCTGGAACTGTTAGACATGATGAACTCAGATAGCATCTCACCCTGATAGTTCCATTCTAGGCCATGGGTCCCGATGTGAAATTCTTCGGCCAATCTTCTCAGGCCTATCTTGGCATTAAAACCACCGATTATGGTCTTGTAGAAGGTATGATCTTTTTTTATAGAACTCCTCCAGTTCCATGTAGAATTTCTCAATTTCTTCTTCCTTGCATGTGGATTTGGGTGCATAGACAATGAAGATAGAAACTGCTGGTAGTAGGCCACATCTCTTCAAGTATAATTGTCCTATCTGGTTTGTTAGGCATTCAAATGAATCATTGCTCATGGCCAGCTTCTTGTTGACAAGGACACTGGCACCACTGATGCCTTTTTCCTTGCATTTTCTGAGGAACAGTTCTTCTCAGGTGTCAAAAATGGTGTGATGTGATTGACGCCTCCTTGTATCTGTCAGACCAATGATGTCATACTTGATCTTTCACACTTGCACCATTAGGTCCTTTGTTGCAGGACTCCTTTAAGGGCCGCTGCATTTGGCTCAAAACATTAGCATAATAAAGGGCCTAGGTGAGGTGCAGGTAGGGATTACCTAAGGACATTTGACCCTCCCTGCTTTCCATAACAGTGGGAGGAAGGTCTGAGTTGCAGGGGTATAAACTAGCCGGTTTTCACTCTCACGCGCTTCTTTTGGGGGCTCTTCCAAGCGGTCGCCCTGCTTGAAAGTCTGCTTCTCCTTTCACAAGGCCTTTACACGTGGTGGTCGCCATCTTGGCCTACACGTGGCTGGGGTTCTAGCCTGGAATCCTAAGCACCGGGCTTTTCCTTTTGCTGATTTGTATGCCTGAACCTGTGATAAGTAAAGCCTTTTTAAAACTGCATCGGATTCCTGAGTTTTCATCCATTCCTCGGCTTCGGAGGTAGAAGGGAACTCGCTTCCTGGCACTGTCGGGACCGCCCCGCGGAGTGCCCCGACAGTCCTTGATATATGCTTCTGATGCCAGTGTACATGCAATGAATGTACAGTCATTTTAGTCCTTCTTCGTTTTGGTAGCCTAGTTGGGCTCTTAGATTTTATCAGCCCCTCCTTGCTCTTCCTTCTTAGAACACTAGGACTCTTTTAGGGTTGGGGGTATAAACATTGTTTTACTGGTTTTGGCATATTGAATATGCTTCGGACAGCTTACCAGGCTCTGCCATCCAGGTGGTATACTCTCAGTAGTGCCGGGCTCTCTGAGAGGGGTGGTTAGAATATTCCTGGTAATTTATAGATAAATATGTGGAAGCAGCCACGTGCAACTGGGAGAGCTGGCAGCATATCTTCCTGATGTATCTGCATCTGTAGTTCAAGCATTCCTGGGCTTGAATTACTTTCCTCTGAAGAGTGGGTTTCTGTAAGGTGGGTCTCTGTAGGATGGGTCTCTGCAGGGTGGGCTCTGATCTGCAGGTCTTAGGATTGGCTTAGTCTCTTGGGTGGAGCTCTGACGAGCTATGGAGTCTGGATGATGAAAATTGCTGCCAGCATGGTGTGGGGGTTCCTCTGGCTCTTCTGAAAATTGCTGCCAGCATGGTGTGGGGGTTCCTCTGGCTCTTCATGGTGTGGGGTTCCTCTGGCTCTTCTTCCCCCTCCATTAGGATGGAGGGTTCGGGCCAGAAGTTGCTCTCCATCTCTGACCCCCGTAGTCCGTGGATTGCAGGGAGTGCAACAAGGAGAGTTGGTAGCTGCTCTTCCTGGTATATCTGCTTCTATGGTTCAAGTATTCCTAGGCTTGAATTATTTTCCTCTGAAGGGTGGGTCTCTGTAGATTGGGTCTCTGTAGGGTGGGTCTTGTAGGGTGGGTCTCTGACAAGCCAGTCCTGAGGTTGGCTTAGTCTCTTGGGTTGAGCTCTGACAAGCTGTGGAGTACGGATTATGAAAATTGCTACCAGCATGGTGTGGGGGTTCCTCTGGGTTCTTCTGATGCTCAATTGGGATAGTGTACTTGGGCCAGAAGTCATTCTCCATCTCTGACCCTTTCTGGTCAGTGGAGTGCAGGGAGTGCAATGGGGATTTCTGGTAACAGCTCTTCCTGGTGTATCTGGTGTACTTGACTGGTACGCAGATTAAACTAAACTGTATATTAGAGTGAAATTCTAGGGCCAAACACATAGTACAGGGGTTATGGTGCCTTTCTTACAAGAACCTAATACTATTTGATTCCTGAGCATTGCCAGTAGTTATATGAAAAGAGTCAGAAAGAAATCTTCAATATCTCTGGGTTTATTCTTGGCTAAATAATTGGTGAAAAACAATAAAATATTAGTAAATAAATGGATGTCTCCAGATATTTAAGTCTGTTTAAAGCATATATAATCACTGCAGCTCTCGTTATTATTTCCCCAAACCAATCTCCAAATTTGACAATGCAATAAAACTCATAGAACTTATGAAACATGCTATATGCATATTTATGTTTATATGAGACACAGATACACCCGGCAGAGCAGAAACCAGCTTTCCCCGTTGAACCCTCTGCATTCCATGGATCACGAGAGCAACTTCCAACCCGAGCCCACCATCCCGATGGAGCCTCGGAAGAGCCCAGAGAAACCCCCACACCCTGCTGGCAGCAATCTTCACCATCCACACTCCGCAGCTCTTAAGATCTCCACCCAACAGATTAATCCAGTCTCCAGCCCCGCTTGTCAGAAACCCAGCCTACAAGGACCCACCCTGCAGAGACCCGCCCTTCAAAGGAGAGCATTTCAAGCCCAGGAATGCTTGAGCCACACAGATACACCCGGCAGAGCAGAAACCAGCTTTCCCCATTGCTGGTTTCACAAATTGCTGTGAATATTCTATCCACCCCTCTGAGAGAGCCCCACAAAATAATGATAGTATAGCACCCGGACGGCAGAGCTTGGCAAGCTGCCCAATGCATGTTTGATATGCCAAAACCAGTAACAAAAATGTTTATTTTCCTGACCCTGAAAGAGCCCTTAATAAGGCAGCAGTAAGAAAGGCGAACAAGCAGTGCCTGATAAAATTTCTGATAAAAAGCCATCCTAGCCTGCCAAAACGAAGAAGGACTAAAATGACTGTCTGTACATACACTGGCATTGGAAGCATATATTGAGGATCTGATGGTGCAAGGGCAAAAAATCAAGTACGACATCATTGGTCTGACTGAGACAAGGGAGGCATCAGTTGCATCATGCTGTGTTTGACACAGAGAAGAATTGTTTCTTGGAACATGGGACGAAAAGAGGCGTTGGTGGCATTGGTGCCCTTGTCAACAGGAACATGGCCATCAACATTGATTCCTTTGAATGCCTAACAAACTGGATAGGACGATAACACTTGAAGAGATGTGGCCCACTGCCAGCAATTTCTATCTTCATTGTCTACTCACCAACATCCACATACAAGGAGATGAAATCTAGAAATTCTACATGGAACTGGAGGAGTTCTATAAAAAGATCACACCTTCTACAAGATCATAGTTGGTGATTTTAATGCCAAGATGGGACCAAGAAGATCGTTTGAAGAATTCCACATCGGGACCCATGACCTAGAATGAAACGAACGGGGTGAGAGACTCTCTGAGTTCATCATGTACACCAAGACCATTCATGGGAACTCACAGTTCCAGAAGGCTGAAGTGAAACGTTGGACATGGGAATCTCCTGGTGAGCAGTTCCACAATGAAATTGACCACATCATCTTCAATCTACGGTTTTGTCTGACCGATGTTGCTGTCGTCCCCAAATTCCAAACAGGATCGGACCACTGTCTCCTTCGTGCAAAATTCTACTTTCCGCAACGGGAGAAAAGGCTGCAAGTTTAAGAAGAGAATTCCCAGAACAACCATCAACTGGGAACTCTTTGGCACCATTGCAGCAACATGGGAAGATACCACTATTGATGATATCGATGAAGAATACAACTGACTGGTTCAGAACCTCCATGACTGTGTGAAGAATGCCGAGAGAGAGAAAGATGAAAAAGGACGCCTGTCTTCAGAAACTCCACCATTCTCCCTGCATTAACATACGCCTCAGAGTCCTGTGCCCTACGAAAGCAGGATGAGGATGCTATTTGGGTCTCCCAGAGAGGCATCGAAAGAGCTATGCTTGGAATATCATGCCTCACTCAAGTGAGAGAAGGAATCCGGAGTTCTGACCTCCGTCGCTTTCCAGAATCCGGGACACTGTCTCGTTTGCCAAGGCATCGAAAAATCAGATGGGCTGGACATGTAATGCGATTTGGAGACAACCGCTTGGACTAGAGCCGTTACCGACTGGATCCCACGGATGTCAAAAGATCACGTGGCCACCCACCTACAAGATGGTCAGACTTCCTTGTTAAGACCCTGAAGGAACGGTTTGAGGCTCTTCATATTCCTGAATCAACCAGATGCTATTGGGCTACATTGGCACGTGATAGTGTCCAATGGAAATGTTACTGGCGCCCACTTGAGCAAATCGATGAATAATGGGATTCAAGTGATCAAGTGATATTTATTATTGAAAAATGATACAGCTAGAAGCAGGCAAATATTTATATTCAAAGATCAGAGATTGCAAAAAAGACCTCATGCTCATAGTCCTTATATATTTTTTTTCATATAGTAGGCAATTTCTTCTGAACTACAATGTATGACCATATAAGCAGAGTACAATCTTCCAATGAAATTAACCCAAGCTTCAATGGCAAGTTTTTAATAAATCTTTATCAGAAAGATCACTATCTATCTTCCTGTTCATCATCTATTTGCTTGAGCGGGCACCAGTAGTATCTCCATATGTCCTGTCTCATGCTAGTAGAGCCCAAGGGCATCTGTTTGCTCTAGGAACATAAAGAGCCTCAGACAATTATATTCACTAGATTCCCGTTCATCATCTATTTGCTAGAGCAGGCACCAGTAATATCTCCATATGTCCTATCTCATGCTAGTAGAAACCAAAGGCATCCGCTTGCTCCAGGAACATAAAGAGCCTCAAACCATTTATATTAGGTAATTCATGGGAATGACCTAATATAAATGTTACTGGTATTTGGCATATCAAATACGACACGAGCAGCTTGCAAGGCTTGCCATGCAGTTGGCATACTCTTGTAGTCACCTCTAAATAAAGCATTTATTGATGAACCGCAGAGCAGCTAAGCGGCCACAAGAGCCAGGCTGTGATAGTCTGGTCTGCTGGGTGGAGTTGTGAAGAGAGGGAAGTCTGGATGTGGAAAATGGTGGCCCCCATGGAGTAGGGGAGTAGACAATTATATTAGGTCATGGAAATTTGGCATATCAAATATGACACAGACAGCTTGCCAGGCTTGCTGTGTGGGTGGCATACTCTTGTAGTCACCTCTAAAAACAGCATTTATTGATGAACTGCACAGCCACAAGCGGCCTCGTGAGCCAGGCTGTGATAGGATCCTCTGCTGCTAGGTGGAGTTCTGAAGAGAGGCAGCCCTCATGGAGTAGGGAGGGGTCATCTGGCTTGTTGTGAGGCCCTGCTGCGCTGGATTGAAAAAAAAACTGCTGCAGGGTGGGTGTCGATGATCTGGTCTCTGATAGGATTGTCTGCTGCTGGGTGGAGTTCTGGGCTGGATTGAAAAAAACTGCTGCTGGGTGTGTGTAGATCAGAAAGATATGGCTGGAATATGGTTTATTTTGTTGAATTCTATCTACAATGTATACTCTTTTCTAGAGGTATCTGACTAATAGCCTGCAAACTCAGAGTTTACAAATTTCATCTGGTTAGCATAAAGTACCAAGTATAGTTCTAAGGACCTACACTGAATATCAGAAACATTTTTATCCTAGGAGTATAGGATTTTGTCAAATCTTAAATTATATCACTCTTTGAGAGAAACCAATATTTTTACTGTACAATTGGGCAGTAGTTGGAGTAAGAGTTCTTTACATATAAAATACCGGTGTAGATCTACATTATTTTTTTGCACTGGTCTTTGTGATAACTGTGAACACTTGCAAAATAAAAGTAACCAATAAAACACTGCAACTTTTATGCAGTTTCCTTTGCTTTATATTCATTTATGATATACAATTTGTAATTAGCTCAATATCACTTGATCACTTGAATCCCGTTATTCATCGATTTGCTCGAGAGGGTGCCAGTAACATTTCCATTGGACCCTATCACGTGCCAATGTAGCCCAATGGCATCTGATTGATTCAGGAATATGAAGAGCCTCAACCCGTTCCTTCAGGGTCTTAACAAGGAATTATGACCATCTTGTAGGTGGGCGGCCACATGATCTTTTGACATCCTGTGGGATCCAGTCGGTAACAGCTCTAGTCCAGCGGTTGTCTCCAAATCGCATTACATGTCCAGCCCATCTGATTTTCGAAGCCTTGGCAAACGAGACAGTGTCCCTGATTCTGAAATAGCGATGGAGGTCAGAACTCCGATTCCTTCACTCACTTGTGTGAGAAGTGATATTCCAAGCATAGCTCTTTTCGATTCCTCTCTGGGAGACCTGAATAGCATTCTCATCCTGCTTTTGTAGGGCCCAGGTCTCTGAGGCGTATGTTAATGAAGGGTGAACGGTGGAGTCAAAGAGATGTGCCTGGAGCCGGAGGTTCTTTGTCCTTTTAGCTATTTCTTCGATGCCTTTGAAGGCATTCCATGCCGCTCTCTCTTCCTCCTGCGCAGCTTAGGTTTTAGGTCGTTCATCATGTTGATTTCTCGACCTAGGTACACTTAACTGCTGCATTCAGAGATGTTTGTTCCATTGAGAGTGAATGGGGCCTCAGGAACTAGTTCATTTCTCATTAACATAGTTTTCTTCAGATTCAGCTGTAGACCTATCTTTCCACATTCTTGGTCAAAGTCAGCCAGCATTTGTGCCGCTTGGCTAATGTTTGGTGTTATTGGAGCGATGTCATCAGCGAAGAGGAGTTGGTGTAGTTGCCGACCATCTATCTTCACTCCCATTCCTTCCCATTCTAATTGTCACATGATGTTCTCGAGGGTGGCGCTGAAGAGTTTTGGTGAAATGGCATCACCCTGTTGAACCCCTCTTTTGACATCAATGATCACTTCTTTGTAGAATGGTGAGATCCTGGTGGTGAATCCATAATACAGCTCACGAAGGATCTTGATGTATTGGGTTTGAACGGCCCTGTTTGACTAGGGCTTCGATGACTGCTTCAGTCTTCACAGAATCAAAGGCTTTCTGTAAATCAATGAATCAATTAGCTCAATATATAATTTAAAATAAAAGCAAATATATTATTTATGAAATTTAGTTTAAAGAACATTTTTTACTTTCACTTATTTCCTACAATCAAAATTGATATTCTTGATACTTTAGAAAGTAGTAGTTATTCATGTTAGTTAAACATCATGGATCTCTTTATTTGATAGGAAATACAAATCTTCAAAATTCATATACTAACAAATAACAAATAAATATAAAAAGCATTCAAAATTCCTACTAGCAAATTTTTTAGGCTGTGCACTTAATGTTATAAATATGAATTGCTTACAAGATAATATTTTGAAAATATATTTTATAATCTACTTAATACCTTTCCAAATGTTTTAAGTTACTGTGATTTTACCCCAAATGATTTCACTATATAAAATCAGGAGCAGCAAATATAATCAAATACCATTGTGGCATGAATTTATCATTCTTTTGCTCTCAGTAATTTTCATTATAAACTTCTCTATAGTATTATTATATTTGAGGTTCCATAGCTTTAAATATGGATATTATATCGTTTTTCTTTTAATTTTATTATACCAACCTGAGACATACAATTACAAAGATATTCATAATTGGGTTTCAGTAAAACAGTGTTCCGGCACCCATCACTCCACCAGAGCCTATTTCCCACCACCAATGTCCCCAGATTCCCTAACCCTTTCCCTGCCTGCCTCTATAGCAGGTATTTTTCCTCTTCTCTCTCTCTCTCACTCTCTCTCTTTCTCTCTCTCTCTATTTCTTCTTTACACATTGTGGCTTGCCCTACATACATTTAAGGGTTATCATGTATATCTCTTTGCCTACACCCAATGCTCAGTTCTGGTCTGACATTACCATTTCCAACAATTAGTAAAACACTGGTATATATTTATATGCCACAAATAATGAAATCATTCTATATCTGTCATTTTCTTTCTGATTAATATCTCTCAGCATGATAATGTCCATCCATTTGTCCGCAAATTTCATGAATTCATTTTTCCTGACAGCTGCATAGTATTCCATTGTGTAGATCAACCATAGTTTCTTCTTTCAGTCTTCTGTTCTCGAACACTCAGATTGTTTCCAGAATCTGGCTATTGCAGAGTGCTGTAATGAATATAGAAGTGCAAGTAGTGTTTCTGCTGTGTGTTTTTGGGTCTTCAGGGTATATTCTCACGAGTGGAATTGCTGGGTCAAATGGGAGGTCAATATCAAGTTTTTGAAGAAGTTTTCATATCGTTTCCAAAAGGGCTGAAACAGTTGACATTACCACCAACAGTGAATGAGAGTCTGTTTCTCCCCTCATCATGCCAGCAATGGTTGTTCTTGCTCTTTTGTATGGGTGCCAATCTCTGTGGTGTGAGATGGTGTCTCATTGTTGTTTTGATTTGCATCTCCCTGATGATTAATGATGAATATCTAAATAAAAAATAATCAAAACTGTTAAAAATTGACTTTTCCGGGGCCGGAGCGATAGTCCAGCGGGTAGGGTGTTTGCCTTGCATGCAGCTGACCCGGTTTGATCCCCAGCATCCCATATGGTCCCTCAAGCACTGCCAGGAGTAATTCCTGAGTGTAGAGCCAGGAGTAGCCCCTGAGCATCACCGGATGTGACCCAAAAAGCAAAAAAAAATTTTTTAAAAATGACTTTTCGATCCCACCAAAGATATTGATTTCTAAAAAGCAATTTTGTAATAATGAAATGTTATATAAATGGGGAGATCATAAGGTGATGCATTTGTTTTATTATCAGATTTTATCTTGTGTATTTTTCCATTTGTATTATTAAAATATGGTAACTTAATTTTCTAAACAAATAAGACATTTACTACATAATTTTTAGATTTGATTCATTTATATATATATATATATTTTAATTTATTTATTTATTTATTTATTTATTTATTTATTTATTTTTTGCTTTTTGGGTCACACCCGGCAATGCCCAGGGGTTACTCCTGGCTCTGAACTCAGGAATTACTCCTGGCGGTGCTCTGGGGACCATATGGGAAGCTGGGGATCGAACCCAGGCTGGCACAGGCCGGCCTTGTGCAAGGCAAATGCCCTACCTGCTGGGCTATCGCCTCCGGCCCCTAGATTCATTATTATTTGAGCTTGGTACTATACCTGACAGTTCTCAGAGCTTACTTACTTCTGGCTCTGCACTCAGGGATGATTCCTGGTTGGGTTCCGGACCATATGGAATACTAGGGATCAAACCCCCATGCAAGGCAAAATCCTTATCTCTTGGGTCTCTCATTTCTACTGATAGTAGATAGAGATAGTAGCTAGTTGATGTTAGATAGCTGTACTATCTTTCCAGGCTACATCTGCTATATTCATATAAAATTGGTTATTAGGACAGAATCACAGTTTTAAATAAAATTATTGCTACTCTAAAATAGCAAATAGATAAGAATCTAGGTCATTATTTTTAAAACTAAAATTTTAACAATGAACATAATAATAATGGATTTGCATTCCTACAGCATATATACAAGAAAACCAATTTAACCTGTATTTAGATAATGATAAAACAAAAAATGTAAAGTTTTATATTTTAGTGACATAAATTTCAACTATAAAATTTAAGGTTATGACCTTGTTATTCTTCTATTGTATATAGTTATCAACAAATTAAATATTTTCCTAATATATGTTTCAGTGTGTCTTTAGTCAGAAACACTGCCATTTTTATAAATTTGGCAGAATTTCTAATACTAATTATGTGACTAAACTTCTCACAAAATATTCAAAGTTTTAGTTTTGTATAAATTTTTAATAGAAATATTTATGATTAATTTACTTATATTACATAATTTACTCACAAATAATCTCTAGTCAAATTATTTCTTCAAGTTTTCCTTTTAAAGATCTTTGTTAACATTTTACCTTTATTTTCTTATAGTGGTAGGTAGGGGTGTTTGTCTTTTGCAAATGACAGGAGTGTATTTCATTCCAGACATTTCATATGGTCCCGAAGCCCACCAGGAGTGATTCTTTAATGGTTAGCTAGGAGGAAGCCCTGGGCACCAGGTGTGACTAAAACAAGCAAACAGTTCAAATATTGATCATAGGGGTCAAGAGAGATAATCAGAAAGTAGGGTATTTGCCTTGCAAGCAGCAGATCCAGATTTGATTTATGCATTGCATATAGTCTCTTGAACACCAACAGTAGTAATTTGTGAGAGTAGAGCCAGAAGGAATCCACAGTATGGCCAAAAAAAGAGAAAATAATTTTTATCATCAGAGTTAGGACTTAACTTTACTTTTTCTGAATCTTTATTTTTTTTCTCTTCTCTTTAAGAACCACTAATAATTTAGTATTATATACCATATATGCATAGAATTTCTATATAAAAATGCAACATTTTACTTTTCATAGGCAATAATAAAGATATATTTTAAATCAACAAAGCATATTAATCACTTGTATTTTTGTATTATATGAGAGTTCTAGTGTTCATATCATAATTACAATTATTTTTAAATACTGAAAAAATTTTAAATAATTTTACAACCATTTATTACTATATTAGCTATATTATGAAATTAATTCCATTTCAAACATTAACTCATTTCTTATTAATTAAACTTCTTGTTATCATTTTCTTTATGTTATATTAGTAAATTAAATTAATTATCTAAGGAAATAAAGTGACTTTATTGTGTTATTCATGTATAGGTGCATATGTCACATTATTAAGCATGAGGAGAAAACTGTTTTTATCTGTATCATAACAGCTTTTTATAATTTTGTTGGTGTATTGATTGTAAAACATGTTCTATACAACTAAAAGCCTGGCTTTATTTTATGGACAACATAACTCTCCAGAATGGTGTTGGAAACTTTAAATATTCACCCCTGGTCTTATGACATCAGATGTGTATCAGAGTGCTAATTTTGTTACATTAGATGTTGTAGAGTTGTCATTTTCCTGAAATTTGGTAGGTCAGGACATCTGCAATTGTTATTTAAAAAAGACTTGAAATCACTTTTTAAAAACAAACACTGAATTTCCAACAAGACTCCCCCCCTCTCCTTTAATATATTTCAGTAATGTACACAGTCAATCCAAGGTCACTAAACAAGGAGAGATAGTACAGCCTGTAAAGAGTTTAACTTGCACTCAGCCAACCTGGTCAGATTTCTAGCACCCCGTACTGTCCTGAATAACACCAGATGTGGTCCCCAAAAAGCAACAACAACATGTTGAAGGACAATTATATGACTGAATTTACTGATTTAAATTCAAATGTTATGTGGACATGTGATCATGTGAATATATTCCTAGATCCACTTTTAGTACTGGGGCCTTGGGCAAAGTTACATTGTAGCAACTTGATTTGTAGAAGTGAGTTTAACTTTACATAATGTTTGTTTACTGACATATTATACCCAGACTGCTTCTCTCCATATACATTCCTAGAGACATACACACATTTAGTATTTATTTCACATTAGAGGCATATTTCTTAATAGTTTTCTATAAATTTTATTTTTAAATATATTTTGGTAACTTGTGGATTGAAATAATGAAGAAGAACTTGTTTTTCTATTACCTTGATTATATTCCTCTTAGTTTACATTATAGTCTATTGTGTAAGCCAAAGAGACAGTATGCAAATATCTTCAAATCATTAAGGATTTGAAACTTTCATCAAAACCAGAATAGCAAGGTAAATTTCATAAATGGTTCAGGGGAATACTGCAAACTTGTAAAGAAATTAGCAGGAAAAATATTATGTTTATCTAAAATAGTACTTGGGAAAAAATGTTTCTAGTGTAAAATACTAAATCTTTGGTGACATAGAAGTTGCTCAGTAATGTCCTGGTTGCTAGACTAAAATAATTCTATTATCTAAGATGCAGAGCAATAAAAATTTTGTACTCTATCACAGTGCAGTAAAGATATTTTTCTGCCCTCAAGTTGATGATTCTAGCTGTTTGTTGTTCTCTAGAGTGAGTCACACTAATACTGATTAAACCAGTTGATGAAATTAAGCCACACTAGTCAAAATAGATGAACTAAGCACCAAAAAAGGGATTTTTTCCTCTTTTTTCCTTAATATTTATTAAGGCAGAGCTTTTAGTTAGGCTTTCCATATTTATATGTATGTACACATATATCATATGTATATATAATCACATATAAACTGTGTATTGATATGTATATACATGTATATATGCATAATACATACAGAACCTTAGTCTATATTTGTCAATAACAAGTAATGAAACTGACAGTATATTATATGAGAAAATGCATGTGCTAGCTATTTTTATATAACATGGAATCAATGCTTTTTTGGTAAATTAAGTTTTCAGACAATTTTTCACCTTTTACAATAATCATGTCTTCAAGATAGGCATGAATGATTTTATGGGATGCAGCATTGCATAGCAGAAAGTCTTTTAAGATGGAAGAAAAAACTGATGTAAACATGATGGTTATCTGAAGAGGCAGAGAGAGAAGTGTAAAGATATTTTTATGTGACTATTGCTGCTATGAAACTATAGATTTTACAGTCATTTAAGGGGAAAAAAGAGGCAGAGAGAAGCAACAGGGAGCAAGAGTCAAGGGATCAGAGTACATCAGTGTATAAAGAAGAGATACAGCTAAATATCCAAATCACAGAATATACTACACTGGAAACAAGAGATCCAAACTTCAACAGACGAATTTTAATAATGCCTGTCAAGCTATAGGGTGAGAATGGTTTGGGAAGGGGGTGGGAACTTGCGAATTCTGGTGAAAGTCAAAAGGCACTGGTGGTGGGATAGGTACTGGATATTGTACATATAAAATCCAGCTATAAATAATTTTGTAAGCTATGTTATTCCAATAAAATTAAATAAATAAAAATGATAAATTATTTCAATTGTTTAATTGTAAAATGTGCATTATTAACATGTTTATTACTTGGTATTTAACAGTACCAAATTCCTAGGACAAAAGAGAGATCAAAGGTACAAGGGACTTACCTGACATGCACCTGACCCTGACTCCATCACCACGCTACACCTCTGATCTGAATACAATCAGGAAGGAGACCTGAGCCAGTAGTGTAAGCCATCCCATTAGTAAAGCCTTCTCAAACCCCTAATATTATTTTATCAATCTTTTTCCATCTACTTAATGAAATATATGTTTACAGCAATTATAATAAAGTCTTTATCTGTTCTTGTGAGCAATTATTATTTCATGTTTAGTCTTGCTTTGTATTTAACAGAGACATAAAGTTGGATTTTAACTGCATTTTCTAATCTTTGCCTTTTAAAAAATTCTCTTGAAAATAATAGGGCAACAATAAATTAATCCTTAGGATCTAAACATGTATTAGCAATAGAATAATGTGATTTAATATCCACTGATTCTCATGCAAAAGATATAATAGGAAAAGCATGCCTTTACTTAATTTAACCTTATCAAATGCCTTTTCAATACTTTTGTCTTTGTATCTGATAATGTATTATTAGCTTTTTTTAGTTGCAGTAAATGAAATCAATAGAATTTTATTTTTAAATTTTCAACTCAGTTATTCAATATTCAACAAATCTTAAATATAGCAACTAATGCCAACAATATTCTACTCCTTTTAGATAAATATTTAAGTAATAGTTAATATTCATTCGTATTTCCGTGTGGCAAATATAAGAATTTTATACAGTCAATTATTTAATCTTTTTCTGAATGCCTTTCCACAAATATTCACTGTATGTTTACTGAGAAAGATACCACAAGGTCAGTGAGAAAAAATGAACAACCAAAATAAAAACCAACTCATAATTAATTAGAAAGTTGTTGACTATTATTTCTCATAATATTCAGGGAAGAAATCATAGATCAAAATAAATTAGTCATCTGCCAGTGAAACAGTGAGTCATATTTTTAAATCAGGACGGCTCTTGAACTGAGGCCTGAGTCTTGCTACTTCTCACCTTCATATCTTTAACCTAGTATAGAGTAAAAACTAAAGTAATTAATTATTATTTAATAATTTTCATATTTAGAATTTCATAACAACAATATTTATGCTACTTTCCAGTCAAAATGTACTTTTTTGATTAAGAAATTGTCTTTTTTAACAAGAATTTTAAAGGGTTGGACAACATAATACATGTGGTTAAAAATAAATTTTAAACATACTTATTTTACTCTTGATGAAACAAGAAGCTCAGAATGGTCAGATGATTTGTTCAATATTACTCAACTAGATCTCTATTATTATCTTTAATGATAAAGTCATTTACACCCGACTTTCACCATCTGCCATTTCAACTATTCTTTCTTGTTTTTTTTTTAGTTCTTTGGACACCATTTTTTCCCCTTCTGACTAGTCATTGTACTATAATTTTCCTAATATTTAGCTCTCTTTTCTACTCTACTCCTCCTTTTTCCTGCATTTATTGCCTACCTGGTACTTTCTGGCATTATCCTGTTAAGCTTTCTATATTACAACGGGCACTCAGATGTCGGCAGGTATTTCAGAGCAGAGATCAAGATTTCAATTTTATTAAATGCAACTTCAAAGATTCAAAAAATAAAGTAGAGCCTAAAATTATATTGAACCTTTCTTATCTTTCATGAGGTACTTACTATGTTGTGCCTTTTTGGAAACATTTATTTATATGGGTTTTCATTGCCTCCTATATTGTATTATCATATTCAGAATGAAATTGTCTTTTTTCTGTACCTTGCCCCATATATCTGAGTTTCTCATGCACAGTAAGAGTTTGACAAATATTTATTAAATATTCTATTTTCTTCTTTAAAATTTGATAGTCCAGTGGGAAGGGCATTTGCCTTGCATACTGCTGGACCCGGGTTCTATCCCTAGCATCCCTATGATTCCCTGAGCACCGCCAGGAGTAATTCCTGAACAAAGAGCCAGGAGTAACTCCTGAGCAATACCAGGTGTGACTCAAAGATCACTGTATATCACTGTCTTCCCATTGTTCATCGATTTTCTCAAGTGGGCACTAGTAACATCTCCATTAGTCTTGTCACAAGTGAGTGTAACCCAAGGGCATCTGCTTGCTACACGGACAGGAAGAGCCTGAAACCATTCTTCAGGACATGGAACTGAGGTCCATAATTGTTACTAGTTTTTAGCATTACAAGTAAATTAAACATGGGTAGCTTGCAGGCTCTGCCATGTAGGTGGTATAGTCTCAGTAGAAAGCTCTCATCTCCAGCATTTACTGATGAAACTTGCAGGGGAAAGATAGGATTTCTCTTGGATGGAGCTCTGAGGAACTATGGAGTCTGGATGTTGAGAATGACTGACTGCATGATGTGTGGTTTGTTCTGGCTTCTTGCTAGGCTTACTGTTATCAGTTAGAACCTGTCTAGAATTGTATACAATGTATAAATGTGAAAGATCTTGGGGAAGGACCTTATCCTAAAATTAGCATTCTCTAAGAATATCGTGCGGCCATTTTGCAGCTGCGCCAAGGGAGCTGTGGGTCATGCGTGGGTGGGTCTCTCTCTTCTCGGGGCAACTGGTATGGAGGCAGAGGAAAGGGCAGGGCCCAAAACTCCACTCCGAGTAGATGTGGAAGCAACCTATGGAGCTGACCTCCCAGTAAGGGGCTCGGCCAGCCCCACATGGAAGCAACCCATGGAGCTGACCTCCTGGTAAGGGGCTCGGCCAGCCACTGGCCAAGTCCAACATTGCTCCAAGGGTTTTGCTCTCATGTGCGGGGAGAGACCACACTGGCTGGACTCGGAGTGACCCAAAGAGCAAAAATTAAAATAAAAATAAAATTTTGATGTTTGTAAATCTGAGATAGTTCACCTGAACAATCTGCATATGAAACATTAATAATTTTCTGTTTCCTTAACTTGACATATTTGCTTTTCCAAGTTTCAGAAGGGCTGGCAATCTTTACAGATTTTCTTTCAAATAAAATAAAACAAAACAAAAGCCTATACACAACAAAATAAAACTTTTAGATAAGCAATGTTTTAGGTCTTATCAATTTCTCTCAATAAATATCTAAGAGGGAAACAAATGAAATAGTGCATAAAATAAAAATGGAAAGTATAAAGTACGCATTTTATATCAGTATATATTTCCATGTGTGGTTGATAGCTAATTAACTAAAGAAATATATCTTGCTTTTTTTTGTAAAATAGCAGTACTTGCAAATTTTATTTCTGTTGTTATTAATGAAAACCCCAATTTTATGAAAATATATGCAGACAATATCTCTGAGATATTGACTCTAAACTTTCTGAAAGTATTTCCATAAGCCATTTATCAAAGGGAATGGCAAAATTTTCTGACTCTGCCCTTAAATAATAAATTTAAGGGGCATGAAAGGACGATACAGGGATTAAACCATTTGTATTTGCAGCTGAGCGAGGTTCAATCCCCTATACAGCATATGGTTCCCTGAATAACACATTGTTGGGTGTAAGTCAAACATCTATTAAAAAAATAAAGTGTACAAAATATCTCTGGAAAGAAATATGTTGTTTTGATATCTATCAAATTGTGGAAATGAAAGACAATTAACATTCAAAAACTCTTAACATTGTATGAATATATTTTTTAAGTTGAACTTACATGTTTTACAGTAATTTCATTTCTTAAAGAAGTATTTGCAGTGCTACTTCTTCACTTCCAACACCAGATCTTTTGAAATCTTCTACCACGTTCTCAAGATTCTTTCTCTCTCCTACCCCTTTGTCACCTCAGTATTCTATTCTACTGGAAAAATCTCAGGGTTTGTTTTGATTTGAGACTATCTAATGCCTTGACTTGTTTATTTAGATTTTGTATACAAGTGAAATAATTCTATCACTTCTTTGAGTCCTCTAACTCACTTCTTTTATCGTAATACTCCCAATTTTATCCAGGTTGCAGAAAACTGCACTACATCTTCTCATAGCTGAGCACTATTCCATTGTGTGTACACACATACACACATTTATCTATAAATATAGATATATGGTAGATATATCATTATGTAGATATGTATCTATATCTATACTATATCTATATTTTAATACATATCTATATCTATATAAATATATTCCTCATTTATAGAGATATTTATATCACATAAATATGGAGATGTAGAGATATCTATGATATATCTGACTATAAATATATTATATATGTATATGCATTTCACCATTATATATCCATACTTATTTTATATACATATGCAGATATGTATATATATGTGTAAATTTTTTTCTGCGTTTCACTATGTGCCTCATTTGTTATGGGAAATTGGATTGTGTACTTGGCTAATTTACAGACCATGGTGTCTATGAATAATGCTACTTTGAACATAAGTCTGCTTATATCTATGTAGTGTTCTATTATTAATATTTAACTACTTTTGTTGCCCATGAAGGGAATTACTGGGTTATTTAGAAGTTCTAGTTCTGGATTTCTGAAGGATCTCAGCCAAATTTTCCATAGGGACTGTAAAGGACAGAAGTCCCAGAGATGATGGGACTTATTGCACTACAAAATCAGTTTTTTCCATTCTTTTGTTGAGGTTGACCAGCTCATTCTTGTGAAGTGTTACCCCATTGTCATTTATTAACATTTCCTTGATAATCAGTGGTGACAAGTTTCTCATATTCCTGTTGGCCACACAGCTGCTATTTTGATGAGTAGTCAAAAGTACTCCTACTGACAATAAAAATAAGTGATTTGTATGTTTTTATTGAACAAATATGGTAAATAGTAAGCCAGGATATAATTACTAAAGATTTCCTTTTACTAATGTGTTAACTTGCTAACATTTAGATTTCTCAGGGATTTGGATTTATCTTACTTCATTCTGTGAATTCTGTTCATTATGAAAACATACCATGTTATGATACTTTAATGTACTAGTGCCTATTAGTTATGTGAGTAAATTGGTTTGAAATATCTAATAACTTCAGGTATTAGTTTTATTTGAGCATGGACTGCCTTCAAAAACATCAAAACAATAGTCAAAAGAACAAAAAACCTCTGGCTACGGGCACATCTCTTTGACTCCACCGTTCTCCCTGCATTAACATACGCCTCAGAGACCTGCGCTGGGCCCTACAAAAACAGGATGAGAAAACCACTCAGGTCTCCCAAAGAGGAATCAAAAGAGCCGTGCTTGGAATATAACCCCTCACTCAAGTGAGAGAAGGAATCGGAGTTCCGCCCTCTGTTGCTATTCTAAAATCAAGGACATTATCTCATCTGCCAAAATATCAAAAATAAGATGGGCTGGTCATATAATGCAATCTGGAAATGACCGTTGGACTAGAGCCATCACTGATTGGATCCCCCGGGATGTCAAAAGATCGTGTGGCCACCCACCTACAAGATGGTCAGACTTCATTATCAAGACCTGAATGAACAATTTGAGGCTCTTAATATCCCCGAAACAACCAGATGCAATTGGGCCACACTGGCACATGATATGGTCAAATGGAAACATTACTGGTGCCCACTCGAGCAAATCGATGAATAACGGGATATCAAGTGATCAAGTGATTCGTTTTCTTGCCTGCCAGTAGAAGTGCATGGGTGATATAATCCCTATAGCCCTTTTAGCCTACATTTCTGTGATTAGCTTTTGTTTTACTTAGTGCTTATTTAGACTCAAGAACTATTCCATAAAAGACAAAGAAGTACTTAACATTCCAGGACAGTTGATTGCTAAGTTTTAGGGTAATTTAAGTAATGATTCACTATTTAGTAAACCTAAGTGGGCTACCAGAATGCCTTCTCCAAAAATTTGCTTGATCAGTTAAAAATATTTTCTTACAGAGCTACTTACAGATTCTGGACTTCCAAAACCTTGGAGTCTTTCAGCTTTTGTAGGTACACTGACACTTTCTCTTAGCACTATATCCTCCATATATCATGAGGAAGAAATGGCAATTGACTTATGATTATGTTTTGTGGAATTGGTTCAAGGCTGTTTTTCTGCTTTTTTCCCTGAAATGTTGGAGGAAGGAAAATGTTCTATAGCAAACTACAAAAACATGACTTTTGAAAGCTTTTACTGTTCTATCACTGTACGCATAGCTGCCCAGAAATGGGAAACCCTGCCCTATTTTCACCAGAATGCTAAAACAGTAGGTGTCATTATTTCAGGAAATCAGGTGGTGGATTTAAGGTTGAGCTACAATCTTTGGTGTCTTTCACATGTCTATCTAGAAAACTAACGCTGAAAGGAAGTTACCAAAACAGGTCAAATAAATTAAGCTAAGTCTATAAAAATAGAATTAGTTTTCCGGGTTTTCTAAGTTAAATCTCATTCGATATTTATCATAGATAGAAAAGCCTAAAATGGAAGAAAAGGACAGCAAAGTCTCTTTAAATTCTTGTAAAAAAGTATGCAGTGGTGACTAAGGAATAAAGTTATTCCTTAGATAAAGTTAGTCAGACTAAGGAATAAAGTTTAGTTCTGACTAAGGAATAAAGTTATTCCTTAGTCAGAACTAAAAGTATGTGCACATATGATTCATGGGACCTTAACTGGGAGAGGAGAGATTGTACAGTGGGCAGAACATGTGTTTGCTTTGCCTTGCATGTGGCTGACCTGGTTTAAATCCCTGGCATGCCAAAGGAGTTGTCCAAACCCTTTTGTAGTAATTGCAGTGGGAAGAGCCAGAAATAAGCACTGAATGCAGTCAGTTTTGTCCAGGAAAAAAAGATCTTATTTATATTAGATGTATACAGGACATACACCAATTTAAGCCACATGCTTAATTCTCAGTTTGATAACAGGATTGTTCCACTAGACAGAAATGTTTCGGTGGCAACGACTGAACATTTTCTCATTTACAGATTAGCTTTCTTGTTAATATAAATGAAAGGCCTTATGTGTCCTTTCAAGCATTAATAGTTTGTTTCTTTTTACTACTAAATAATAGTCCATTGCTTGTATGCATCATAGCTAATTATTTAATTACTTAAGTATATTTTTTGCCTCCAAGTTTTGGCAATCATGAATAAACTTTTGCTCTAAATATTTATGTGCATTATTTTGTTTAGCTACAGCTTTTCAACTTCTGAGAGTCTCATAGATTTTTATTTTAATTTAAGCTACACTTCAATTAATTTTTGTATAAGATGTATGGACAGTGTCTAGTGTTTTTTGCTGTCTTAGTTTTATTATTAGAGGGCTCCTAAGCAATGCTTAGGAGACCCAGAACCTTCTTCTAATGATTCGGTGCCAAGTAGGCTAGCACTTCAATATAAGGGGTTGGAATGATATGCTGCTTGGGGATGCCAGTATTAGGTCAAATCAGTAATGCTCCTGGACCTTAAGGACTGTATGTGACATTTGATGTTCGAAAAATATGTTGTGTTGGAATAAGGCCAGAGTCAACCTTAGTTGCATCATGAACTTTGATGAGTATTTTACCTTTACAACCCTAGGTTTATTTTTATTTATGTGAATGTGAATTAGAATGTGAATATCTAATTTCTCCACTATCATTTGTTAGAATGACAATCTTGGCTCGGTGGTAATTTCTTTGTAAAGGTCAGTTGTTGTATTGATGTAAATCAGTTTATTTGGTCTCTATTCAATTTGTTTAAAATCTATCATTTTCCTGATGGCACACAGCTTGAACAGAGTAGCTTTACAGTGAATTTTGATGTCAATCCATGTTAATAATCAACTTTAATATTGTATTAGCTATTCTAGATCTTCTCCACATAAATTTAAAAATCAATTTGCTTATGCTTATGATGTAACAGTTGGGGTATTTATTAGAATTGCATTGAATCACTTCACTTGTCTTACTGTTGTTCATCGATTTTTTTCAAGTGGGTGCCAGTAACGTCTCCATTTGTCCCTGTCACATCTATGTGACCGATGCCCAAGGGCATCTATGTAGCTTGTTCCAGTAACACAAAAAGCCTCAAGCCATTTGTTCAGGTCATGTGAATGAGATCTTTTATTGTTACTGTTTTTGGCATATGGAATAAAACACAGGTAGCTTGCCAGGCTCTGCCGCACAGGCAGAATACTGTTGGTAGTAGGTAAACTCTCATTTCTTGCATTTACTGATGCACCATGTGGCCGCAAAGCAGCCACTACAATGGGTAAAGCAGGTAGCAGCTCTGTCCTATGTATCTGTGTCTCTGGTTCACAGCTGACAACCTGGGAACAGTTTGTGGGCAGGTCCACTGGGCCTCCTGGATGGGACAGAGGTGGGAGAAAGGGACCTTAGGTCCATTTCCATGGAAGTCCAATGACTTTAGCGGCCAAGATCAGAATAACTGGGCTTGAAATAGGCTTCGCTATAGGGTGGGGCTCTGATGAGCTGGGCATGAGATGAGCTTGTCTCCTGGGTGGGTGAAGCTCTGAGCTCTGGAGTTCAGACACTGAAAATGGTTAAAATCATTGGGATTCTGTGGAGATGGAGCTGGGATCACTTTCCCCCACTTCTGTACCATCTGGGAGGCCAGGTGGACCAGCCTAGGAACTGCTCCCAGACTCTCAGCGATGAACCAGAGACACAGATATATGGGGCCGAGCTGCTACCAGCTCTTCCTGTGTTTAGTTGATCATGAGGCATCCAAAAGAGAGGGCAGGTTCTGGCCTTCTCCCGCCACCCCAATCAAGCCTCAGAAGAAACCAGAGAAACCGTAAGTAACCAGAAGAAACCACACCATGATGGCAGCCTTTTCAACATCTGGAATCCACATTGCATTGAATATTTAGCTAAATCTCTGGGATTATATAACATTTTATGCTATTTCTATAAGTTAAATATCTCCCCATTTATTTAGTTCTTTAAATTTGTTCTTCACTCCTATTCCTCATTAAATTTTGTAAATATTTTGTAAGAATTATATCTATTTCATTTTTGTTTCTAATGTAAATGATATTGTGAATTCAATTAGTATATGAGAATATAATTGACTTTAAATTAGGCATAAATTGGAGTGCAATACTATAAATTGATGTAACATATAACTATATGTATTTTTAATTCAATTACAAATTCCTATGTATACAATATTTATATAACTTTGAGTTTCTTACTCTCCATTTCATCCAGACTAAGAAGCATATTCATATACATTCACAAATTCATAATTATACACAAGCATAGAGTTTAGAAATTGAATATAGTAGCAATTATAAGCCTCTATCTTCCATTTCTATATCCTGGCTTCATCATATATTATCAAGCTCATCTCTAATCCATTTTCTTTTTAATTATGAATATTTGATATTTGTAAATGCATTTGCTTGGATAAGTGGAGATGAAGAATGCTAACATATTTGTGACACATTGAACAATTTTTTCTGAACCTATGTCCCTTTCAATCAGTAAGGAACTGCTGCTAATAAAGAATAGTTTAGGGGATCCAAAATAAATTTTATTTTACATTTTTGTTATAGATAACATGATGGGTGCACATATAAATTTAAAGCTAAGATTACTAAAATTCAGTCAATTAGAGACCCAGGCTGAGAAATTATATTTCCAAATTATTCCAGTTTGAAACTGTGTTTTAACTTAGGACAAAAGGCCTAAAATTAAAATCAAATTAATGTATCTACAAATTATAGCTCATTTATACTGAATGTTGATCATACGTTAAAGTCACTACCATTGTACTTAACATGGTTATTATGCTTTTATCTATACATAGAGTAAAATTCACTGTCATATATATAACTATAAAATTACATATATATGATTGTCTTAAAACTATGTAGACAATGATATAGAGGAATCATAACTTCAAGAAATTTTAGTTTGACTCCTTTTTATTCCATATGGTGCCCTACCAATATTACTGGCAACTGCTAATCTAATTTTTTATCGCTTTAACTTAACCTTGTCAATAAAATCACTTAACTCCTGATTGTGTCCTTTGTGCCTGCCATTCTTTTCTTTGAAAAATGTATTTGAGATTTATTCTGTTTTATAGTTATCACTCCCTTATTTTTTTTAATTTATGAATAACCTTTCACTTTAGGATCTAGAACTAATTCGTCTCTTGGCTACTCAATGGTTTTTAGTTTGTTTTTGATTGGAGAATAATTTGAATCAATGTGGCAAAGACATTTGCACTTAGTTTTTCTAGAAAGACAAGTTTTGTTGACCATATGTTGTGATTTTTGAATCATTAGGACATTATATATTCAATTTTATATCTAATATATGTATTGATACAAATATATTCAACAGGGGTTTTCTTTCTCTGATTTAATGTATGTATATTAATTAGAATACATTTCCTTGAGTTATTGTAAATTGTCACCTAGAATTGTATGGTTTCATATATAATGATATAGTGCTAACAGCTAAAAAATATAAACATAGAAAAATATTTGTTTAAAGATAACAGGAAGAATATATTTCATGACACTAGAAAAATATATTGCCTCATTCAACTTTTGCAACAGCTATTTCATATATCTGTAAAATATATTTGTGAGTTCATTCTACTTCAAAATGAGATTGTTATTAATGCCCCACCAAAAAAAAATACAAAAGCAAATATATTAAGCTATTACTAATTTTTATTTGATAGTTAATTAAATCAAGGTACAGGAATATATTCCCAAGGAACAGGAAGTATATTCCCAAATCCAAATGTTGTATTTCATGAAATTTACATTATATAACTATAACGAGTGTTTGGGTTAGTTATCTAATTTAACTATTTAAATGTTCAACTATTATTATAGGGATAATAGAGGTGTGTATGCACACTACTTACTCACATTAGATTTTTTATCAGTGTGTGAACTATTAAGAAGTATGTGTAAAATGTAAAGTAGCAAAGTCACTTAGTTTCATCAATAGGACCTTTCTATCAAGGTTAGCTAGACATTCTTGATGAAAGAAGCAGTGTATTGATTGACATTTTAGATAAGATGTCAAAGCATGTGCACTTTGAATTGAACTAGATGTGTTACCTACACTTTCATTTCACTCTACTCACTTCAGTAGTGGTATACTTCCCTTTGACAACTTGCAAGAAACTTAACTTCTACACAGACTTCATTCCTTATTCTTTCTAGTAGATTCCTTCTTTTCAATAAGCTTTGATATATGGTCTATAGAGTAAAGTTTAGAATTTAAAAGCTCTATTTCTACTCAGGTCTCAAGGCTTCTTTTCATGTGATATGATAATGAGACTTTGATTTTATTCTGTATGCCATTCCTGCTAGCTAGCTTAGTCTCTATATTTCTCATAATTTATTTTTAAAATCCATTATTGATATAAAGAAATACTAAAGTAGTACCCAAAATGATCTTGAAAGTTTAGTCTATGATTAAATAAAAATAAGTGACATAAGGATTAAAAGGGTCTTCAATACAGTTTTATGTATATAAAACAAGAGAGCATTTTCTTGATTTAGGATTTTACTAAAGCTGAACACATTAAAGAGAGTTTGACTTCAGTATTTTTCTGAATTTATATATTTACTCACTTCTTTCCTAGAGAATGGTCAATAGAAATCATTCATAAATCTAATTAGCAAATCACAATTTAAATGTGTTTAGATATATGAACTGAAGCATTAGATGGCATATAATATATATTCCATGGCATATACTGCATTAACCTACTTCAATGTATGTATTAAGTTATTTAACACATATAATAAGGTGCATATATGTATGTGGAAAATGGCGTCCCGATGGAGTGGGGGTCATCTGGCTTGTGCAGCTATGCTGGGGTGGTGGGCTAGAACCCGCCACCCCTCCTGGGCACCTCATGAGCAGCTGGGAACAGGGAGAGCAAGTAGTAGCTCTGCCCCCATGTCTGTAAGTCTCTGGATCAGCATGCCTGGGCCAGATTGAAAAAAAAATATCGCTGCAGGGTAGAACTTCGATGAGACGGGCTGTGATAGGCTGTCGCTGGGTGGAGTTCTGACAAGAGGGAAGTCCGGATGTGGAAAATGGCAGCCTGATGGAGTGGGGTGGCGGGCCGGGCTAGAACCCGCCATCCCTCCTGGGCGCCTCGTGAGTGGCTGGGCACAGGGAGAGCAAGTAGCAGCTCTGCCCCATGTCTGTAAGTCTCTGGATCAGCATAGCTGGGCCGCCATTTTCCACACCCGACTTCCCCTCGTCAGAACTCCACCCAGCGACAGTCTATCACAGCCTGTCTCATCGAGTTCCACCCTGCAGCAGTTTTTTTTTTTTTCAATCCGGCCCAGGTATGCTGATCCAGAGACTTACAGACATGGGGCAGAGTTGCTACTTGCTCTCCCTGTGCCCAGCTGCTCACTAGGCACCCGGGAGGGATGGCAGGTTCTAGCCCTAGCCCGCCACCCCAGCAGAGCCACACAACAAGCCAGATGCACTCCCACTCTGTTGGGCCGCCATTTTTCACATCCCGACTTCCCTCTCATCAGAACTCCACCCAGCGACAGTCTATCACAGCCCATGTCATCAAGTTCCACCCTGCAGCAGTTTTTTTTTTAATCCGGCCCAGGTATGCTGATCCAGAGACTTACAGACATGGGGCAGAGCTGCCACTTGCTCTCCCAGACACTCACGAGGCGCCCGGGAGGGATGGCAGGTTCTAGCCCTGGCCCGCCACCCCAGTAGAGCCGCACAACAAGCCAGATGACTCCATCGGGCCACTCCATCAGGCAGCCATTTTCCACATCCAGACTTCCCTCTCGTCAGAACTCCACCCAGTGACAGCCTATCACAGCCTGTCTCACTCGGCCACTTGCAGCCGTGTGGTTCATCTATAAATGCTATATTTAGAGGTGACTACAAGGGTATGTCACCTCCATGGCAAGTCTGGAAAGCTGCCCTGTGTTATTTGATATGCCAAATACCAGTAACAATTATATTAGTTCATTCTCATGACCTAATATGATGGTTTGAGGCTCTTTATGTTCCTGGAGTGAGCAGATGCCCTTGGGCTCTACTAGCATGAGACAGGATATATGGAGATATTACTGGTGCCCGCTTTAGCAAATAGATGATCAACAGGAGGATAGTGATAGTGATATATGTATGTATACATACATATATTTACATTTAGCTTTTAGGTAAGTACAAGCAATATATACATAGCCTTTATATTATATATATATTATATTATAGTGTCATTTCAAAAGACATGTATCTATTATATAATTGTATGTGCATAGTTAAAAAAAAGTAAACCAATATACTCCACCCCAAAATAATGAAGGTTAGTGTTATGTTACATAATACATAGGGAATAAGTCACTTCTCTAATTATTTTTTCTTATATTTCTGCATTATATTTTAGACAAGAGTGAGTCTTCGGGTAAGAAAGCTTTACAGTTGCAAAACTATTTAATATGCCACATGTACCGCACTCACACACACACATACACACACACACACACACACAGAGTCCTACCAGTAGTTACTTTCTATTGTTGAGATCACTTCTTCTAATCTAAACAATGGTTGTTGACCCAGTGAATTTTTATTGTTTAGGTGATTGTGTTCCTCATTATGCACTCATCAGATGACAGTAGACCCTATCATTTAAAACAGCAGTTAGGAAAAAAGAGACTAAGAATTCCAAAATGACAATAAACCATTTAATTTTAGTTAATTTTATGACACATCTAGTTTTAGTATTTGTAGTTGCAATAAAACATATGTTAACTCCCTAATAAAACCTGAGCGATGCTGTATCTGTCACCTCTTTCGCTCTGGGAAGTAGTGCACAAGTTATTACCTAGAAAACAGTTGTTCCTGTCTCCTGTGCAGATCCATATCATTCTCAGATTTGCATTCTGAAAGAGAAGCAACAAATGTTACTTAAAATCCCGTGAAGTGTGTTGATTATACCAAGCTCCGTGAAATTATGGGTGAGGGCGCCAAAAGGAATTCTACAGCTGCATCTCAGGTCTCTTGAGCATTTCTTGTCAGATTAATGTCTTTGTCACTTATATGATAACCTTAAAATTGCTTTTTTTCCCTTAAGTGGTATTCCCTAAATCTCAGTGATAGGGAAAAATCTCACAAAAACCTAAACAGCAGATGCATTTTGTTGTTATTTATATAAATAATGCTGGTATCTTTAGAGAAACCAGTCAAAATTAAATTTGAAACTGAATTGCATTCATAAGTATGTCTCAACAGTTTTACTTAATTACAAATATTTCCTATTTTTTCTGTTGTATCAAATCTGACTAGAAAAGAGAAAGGAAAAAGTCTAATATGCTTTTCCCAGGTATATTTACAAGATAACGTGATTCACTAGAAGCTCACTCTGTACTGCATTGTCTGTGGGTTTTATGTCAAAGAATTGGAAATGTTCTTCTTCATGGATGTTTAACACTGAACTGTATAAGTGTTTCCTGTCAAGTTTTCTAGTTTAGACATACTTAGAAAAGCACAACTATACATAGGAGAATTTTATGTGATTTATCTTCTTGGTAGAAGGGAATGCATAGATTACTATGCTTTCTAGTACACAATTCTATTTTTAATGTTGGTTACATTACATTATTCTACCTGTTGGTATAGAGTTGTAGTTATAAACTCAATTACCAAAATATGATCTTTAGCTTAGTCTTGATTCCTCATCCATCATTTGCTGACAGTAAAAATAGACAAATACATGTTTCTGTATCTCATTCTTCTCTCTAAAAATCAGATTACAACTGTGGTCTCTTATATATGCTGTGAGAATTAGAAACATGAGTGTATGCAACATGCTTGGACCAGAGTTGCCCACATACCAGCGTTGCAAAAGTGTGGTCAAGTGAGGTATAAGAGATAGTATTGGGTTTAGTTACATGCCTGTCGACCCTGATTCAGTTCTATTCTTTGCTTAGTCCCAAACATTTACAGATGAACTCCTGGAGACCATCAATATTTTGGGGTGTATCCATCCCCGTGCGCTGAAAGACCACTGCATGAGCAACACCTGAGTGCTTATATTAAATGTTGACTGAGAATGGCCAGGAACGGTCACTTGTATCACTTGTCTTCCCATTGTTTGTCGATTTGCTCGAGCAGGCACCAGTAACATCTCCATACGTCCTATGGTGTGCTAGTGTAGCCCAAAGGCATCTGCTCACTCCAGGAACATGAAGGGCCTCAGACCATTCATTCAGGTCATGGGAATGAAGTCTCTAATTGTTACTGGTTTGTGGCATATCAAATATGACAATGGTAGTTTGCCAGGTTCTGCCATGTGGGTGGTACACTCTTAGTAGGCTCTCATCTCATGCATTTTCTGATGAACCACAATGGGGAGAATTGGCTTTTCTCTTGGGTGGAGCTCTGACTAGCTGTGGAGTCCAGTGTAGAAAATGGCGGCCCTCATGGTGTGGCAGTTCCTCTGGCTCCTTGCAAGGCTTTGTTGGGATGACAGGCCAGGACTAGAACTTGCCTTCCTCCTGGGCGCATTTTGATCAGCTGAGCACAGGGAGAGCTGGTAGCAGCTCTGCCCCCATGTGTCTGAATCACTGGATCAGGCATACCTGGGCTTGAAATAGTCTTCACTATAGGCTGGGACTCTGATGAGCAGGGCATGAGATTTGCCCCTCTTTTGGGTGGAGCTCTGACAAGCTGTGGAGTCTGGATGTTGAAAATGGCGGCCTTTATGGTGTGGGGGTTCCTCTGACTTTCTCTCAGGAAGGGTCAAGAGAGGAAAAAGACCCTAAAAGCAACAGCTTTGAGCAGAAGAAATAGATGTTTTGGAATATTAAGTATACAATTAAATGGAAAAACATCAGCAAAGAATGTTACATAGGAGACTATTTGTATAAAAATTCTGCATTTCAGTTCTCCATTAGGGTTCATTCACCACCATCAGAACGTAGGGGTTCTTAGAATCTATCTCACAAGTCATACTCTTGCAAAGACACAAAGGTAATCCTTTAGGCCTAAAAGTAGCTTGCAGCACTTGGTTGTTCTTAGTTTACTGAAGTTTTGAAGAACAACTCTGATTCAGCCGTCAGTGTTCTAAGTCGCCTAAGATCTGGGCATTACTGCTTGTTGTTTCCCTTGTTTTCTTTCTTTGAACCATAAAGAGGAACTCTGCAAAAGATATCTAATTTTGTATAATAACTTGTAGTTTTTTGCCGTTAAATTTATTGTTCTGGAAATTTACAATCTAAGTTTCTTACTGATCCTGTTGAAATTTTAATTACTTGAGTTGGAAGAATAAAAAGAAAAGAAAGGGAGGAAAGAAGGAAAGTAGGGTGAAAGAAGATATGTAATATGTGGATCCTAGGGTATAATTTGATATTAGAGCACATGTTTTTTTTTTTTGAGACCCTGCCCTTTATTCCAAGCCTGAGGAAAATCACCTGCGATTTTAACTTTTCTGTTTGCTTTTTCTTTAGATGGGGCAATATCCAATGGTACTCAGGGTTACACCTGGCCCTATGTTCAGGAGTCATACCTGGCGTTTCTCAGTAGACATGCAGTGCTGGACTCAAACCTTTCTCATTGTGACATCTCCATGAAGCCAACTGCCCTAAGTTCTTTACTATCTCCTTGACACCCAAGGTGGCCTTTTATTGTTTGTTTCATCACTCTTCTTTTTGTTCGTTTTATTTTCTTTCATTCCACATCCCAAGGTACTTAGTGGTTACTCCTGGTGGGACTCCAGGGACCATAATGGGGTGACAGAGATTGAACCTAGATTAACCCTATGAAAGGCAAATGTCATACCTACTTTACTTTCTCTCCAACCCAGTCTCTCCAACGATCTTCTCTCCAAATTGATCATTTTTATAACTCAAAAAATTTATGTTTACAATTCAAAAAATATTCTCTCCAAATATCATCCAAGATGATCATTTTTACAATTCAAAAAAAAATCAATGCACCTCTGAAGAAGAAATGTTATTGCAAAAAGTATAAATCACAGTATTTATTATCTCACTATTTCCTAGGCACTTTGATTTGAATTAAAAAAAAATAAACTATTGGAGCCAGGAAAATAGTAGAGCAGGGCAGGTATGAATATGCCTTACACACAGTTAAGTCATTTATATCCTGACACTCCAGATGATCTGAGTATCTCCAGAAGTAGACTTTGAGAACAGAAGAAGTAGTAAACCAAGGGCAGAACTGTGAATTATTAGAAACATAAACAGTTTAATCACAAACATAAACAAAAAAAATCTACTGGGGGGTCAGAAAAATAATGCAGGATGCAAAACACTCACCTTTCATGAGACCAGCCCCACTCCAATTTGAGTTCCTGACACCACATATGGTCCCCTGAGCACAGCCAGGAGTGACACCTGAGCACCCAAAGGAGTGGCCCCTGAGCAGAGTCAGGAGTAAGCCCTGACCACTTGACAGTGTGGTGCGTCTCCTCACTTTGTTCCTCATAATAAACCTATCACACTCAAGGCTGCAGACTCAAACATATGGAACCCATTCTTCTATGAAGTTCCCTCAGTGTTTAAATCCAAAAGGCCATCACGTTCAAGAATAAAGTATTATATCCAAGGTACTTGCTACAAATCTGGGATTTATTTGATTTTACCCAAGTTTTAAGAACATTGAGAGATAAGCTGAAAACCTGATTTCTAGATTTTATGATCAATATCCTTTTCATATTTAAATATCACAAGTGATAATCACAGGTAACTCTATTTTA
Organism: Cryptotis parvus; assembly: GCA_021461705.1. Lineage (NCBI taxonomy): Eukaryota > Metazoa > Chordata > Mammalia > Eulipotyphla > Soricidae > Cryptotis > Cryptotis parvus. The sequence continues at coordinate 153,257 of JAJIBD010023042.1, read as the reverse complement.
GATGAATATCTGTCATTAAAAGTTTTAATAATAGGGGTTGGTAAGATAGTAGAGCAAGAAAGTACTTGCCTTGCATGCAGATAACAAGGTTTGACTCTTGGGATCCCTGGCTGTAGTCCTCAGGGCACCTTCAGGCTGATCCCTTAGTACAGAGGTAAGAGTAACCCTTAAGCAATGCCATGTTTGCCCCCATATGCCCCACATAAAAATTCACGATAAGGTTGGGGCCGGAGTGATAGCCCAGTGGGTAGGGTGTTTGCCTTGCTGGCGGCTGGCCCAGGCCAGCCTGGGTTCGATCCCGACATCCCATATGGTCCCCCAAGCACCGCCGGGAGTAATTCCTGAGTGCAGAGCCAGGAGTAACCCCTGAGCATTGCCGGGTGTGACCAAAAAAGCAAAAAAAGAAAGTTCACTATAAGGGGCCAGAGTGATAGCACAGCGGGGACGGAGTTTGCCTTGCTACAAGACCGACCCGGTTCCAACCCTGGCATCCCATATGGTCCCCGAGCATCACCAGGAGTAGTTCCTGAGCGAAGAGCTGGGAGCAACCCCTAAGCATAGCTGGGTGTGATTCAAAAAAAAAGAAAACAAAAAAAAGTTTAAGATAAAGAGAAGTAGAGGTAATAATTTTAAGTACTATCAAGGTGCATATTGACTTTCATTTTAGTATTAACTTAATTAGTTATGAAATTGGATATACATGGAAATATGAAGTAGGATGCTGTTACTCTAGCTGTGTTGTATGAGAATTGATAGTAAGAGAAACTCCCCTCTGATAAACAGAGCCCACTCTCAGATATACTCCACCAGGTGCAGTAGACGTGTAGTGCTTAAAATTGAACGCAGGGCTTGAAGCTATTTCCCTTGCCCCAAGATGCAGAACATTTGACAAGTCTACCTCCATGATTCAATTCAGGTACTTTTTGGGAACTGAAATCAGAGTTTTGCACAGAAGCTAATGAAGTTCTCTCACTGCTGAAATTGACAACTTACTCTTAAGCCTGCAAACACCACATTAATTTCTCAGTAGTCATGCTGACTGGGATAATTTAGTGTCCTTCATTTGATGTTTAGATTGGAATTAATGACAAGTCATCCTAAATCTGGAAAGATTAATAAGGTGTCATTAGGGAATTTAGAAAAATATCTGGAAAAAATAACTTCAGATTGCCATCAGTGTCCTAGAAATTTAAAGATGTGTTGTGTGCCTTATTTTCCAGCTTTTGAATAAGCTTAATGCCACATTTCTTATCTTTCCCAGTTATGGTAAAATAATGCAATACAGTATATAATATGCTTGTTATTTAGTTGTCAATCAACATCAATGCCTATAAAGAGCAGCATTTATTAAAGTGCACCTCTTCCTATGCTCTTCAAAGATCTCAATCTGTACTAATATTACAAGCTAATATTTGTGAAAGATAATGATTTGTTTTCTCATCTCTCTTCTAGAATCACTGTTAAATCTGCTTGTTGCTGCAAGCTAAGGTCACATAGCACTCAGAGTCTTATTATAACTGACAACTACATCTTGGTTTGAACGCCAATTCAATTTACACAGGTTTTCCTTTAGACATTTTCCCTCATATATTAGGTAAATAGAATGCTCACACAGCCTTAAATCAGTCAAAGGGCAGATAAATGTTTTGTTATACAAGCTCCCTCCAAACAGCTTAGCAAACAGCTTTGCCTTGACAGTAAGGAATCTGATTCCCCTTGGGTAGGAACTTGTCAACATAGTTCACTGAAAGAAGAGGTGTGTGTGGGGGGGAGGAGGGAGAAGTAGGGTGTCATTTTTAACATTCCCTATGTCAGTAAAATTTGTTTGCTCTGTGCTAGTAATTAGTTTCAGGTACTTCCCCAGAATTTTCTCCAAACAATAAGCTTAGTGATCTTGCTAAGAAGGTGGAAGCTTGTGTTTCTTTTTATTATTTATTTATTTATTTATCTATTTATTTATTTATTTACTTATTTATTTATTTATTTATTTTTGCTTTTTTGGGTCACACCCAGCAATGCTTAGGGGTTGCTCCTGGCTCTGCGCTCAGGAACACTCCTGGCAGTGCTCAGGGGACCATATGGGATGCCGGAGATCAAACACAGGGCGAATGCGTGCAAAGACCATTTTTTTTCTTTCTTCCTATGCTTTTGTTCCTAGTTGAGTCCCAAAATTCTCCCTTAGTCTCCGTTTTTTTTTAATGATTCGTCATGTACTGTACATTTGGCTGTAAAACTGTCTCTTTTTTTTCATTCTCTCCCTGGCCTAAAGAATCCACTTGTAAATAATAGTACAATATATTTATTTCTCCTTATTTTAGAAAGAGGTGAACATAACCACCAATTTCAGGTATAGTCAGTACTTAACATCAATAATTAATATGAATACTGATTTTGGGACCACTGAACTATTAATTATATTTTAGATTGACTTATAAAAATCTTAATGTTGATATTAACTCATTTAAAAATACTTGAGGCAGCCACATCTGGAGTGCTCAGAATTTACTTATTGTTCTGCACTCAGAGATTACACCTGGCAGAACTCAGGGAACAAGTATTTAAAATGGGTTGCGAAGGGCAAGACAAGCACCTTACTGATCTACTATCTTCCTGGCTCCAAACACATTTCTGTTTGTTTGAAGGCTACACCTGGCTGTGCTCAGGGCTTATTCCTGGTGGAATTGGGGGATCATATTGGGTGTGAAAACTTAAACTCTGATCAGGCATTTGTTAGACAAGCATCTTACTCACTATACTATATCTGCAGTAACTGATAAACACTTTTATTTCTTATTTTATTATTATTATTATTAAATCACTTCTACCCCTCAAGGTGTCGCAGGTGTGGCTGTGGTACCCGGCTGTGTGGGCAGGTGGCAGACAGGTGACAAGCTTGTCTATGCCCAGGTCTTTGCCTCATGGGCCCCGGATGGTTGATAGAAAAAAGACTGAGCCCCATGGGATGAACCCAGAGCCACAGCAGAGCCTAGCAAGGTACTTCTGGTGTACTCAATATGCCAAAAACCGTAACAATAATGGACCTCATTCCCAACTAATGGAGACGTTACTGAGCAAATTGATGAATGGCAGGAAGACAAGTGATAAGTGACATTAAATCACAGTGAAATATACACTTACAAAGTTGTTCTTGGGGATGGAGCAATAGTCTGGAGGGTAGGGATTTGCCTTACATGCAGCCAACTGGGTTTGATCCCCGGCATCCCATATGGTACCCTGAGCAACACCAGGAGTAATACCTGAGTGCAGAGCCAGGAGTAACCCCTGATTATTGCTGAGTGTGACCAAAAAGCAAAAACAAAACAAAACAAAGTTATTTATGATTGTATTTCAGTCATACAATGTTCCTTCACCCAGGCCTTCAACAGTGTACATTTTCCACCACCAGTGTCCCAAGTTTTCCTCCCACCATCCACATTGACTTTCTCTACAGCAGACACTTTTCTTTTACATCTCTCTGTTTCTTTCTCTTTCTCACTCTCTGACCTCTGTCTCTCAAACACGTTTTTCTACAGGTTTACACATCAAAGATTTATTTAAATATTTTATTTATTTTATTATTTTTAAATTTTATTACACACTGTGAGATATACAATTACAAAGGTGTTCATGATGGGTCTCAGTCATAGTATTCCAGCACCCATCCTTCCACCATTGGACCCCTCCCAACACCAACATCCCCAGATCCCTTCCCCCACTTTCTTCTTCCTTTTCTTCTTCTTCTTCTTCCTCTCCTCTTCCTCTTCTTCTTTCTCTCCTCTTCCTCTTCTTCCTCTTCTTCTTCTTCTTCTTCTTCTTCTTTTCTTCTGCTCTCCATCTCTGTCTATCTTTCTCCTTTCTCTTACACATTGTGCCTTGCAATAAATTCATATAGGGTTTATCTTGCATATTTATTTGCTGTGTTCAATCCTCAAATACAGTGCGGTGTTACCATTTGCAACAATTATTAGCACACTGGTCCCTTCATTTTCTTACCTAACCACTAACCCCCACAAACTTGTAGTGGATTCCAACCAATGACAAGTCCTTCAGTTCCAGTTTTCTCTGGCCTTGGATATTTGTCTCTCTCTATATTTTTATATCCCTCAAATGAGAATGCAGCCATTCTACATCTCTCCTTTCACTAGTGAAATTAGTCACTAGTGACTATCAACATTGTCCTCTTCATGTGTATCCATTAGTAGACAAATTTCATAACTTAATTTTTCCTGACAGCTGCATAGTATTCCATTGTGTAGATGGACCGTAGTTTCCTTATCCACCTATCTAGGGAATTCAGGTTGCTTCCAGATTTTGACTATTCTGAATAGTGTTATTATGGACATAGAAATGCAAATATTGTTTCTTCTGTGTATTTTGGGGCCCCAGGATATATTCCCAGGAGTGATATTGGTGGGTAAAATGGGAGCTTAATTTCTAGTTTTTGGAGGATGTAAATATCGTTTCCCAAAAAAGCTGGACCAATGGTGGATGAGAGTCCTTTTTCCCCACATCCAGGCCAGCACTGATTGTTCTTGCTCTATGCTACGTATGTCAGTCTCTGTGATTTCTCATTGTTTCAAACACATTTCTTAAAACCATTCATACAGGCAAAAATTCCAAGCTTTATTTAAACTGATTAACAGATTTACAAATAATCTACCTTTATGATGTTTTTATTGCTCTCAAATCTTTCCATTCAAAGTTCACATATCAGTTTATTATTTTTCTAAATATTAGGAGAAACTAATTTTAATCAAACTATACTTTCAGCTACCAAAAAAGCATCTACAGCTTATTCCCGTTTAGATTTTTTCTTTCTTTTCTATCTACTTTCACTTTTTCAGTGGATGATTTTGATAAAATACCTATTTAATCTCCATTCTCAATGTGTACTTCATTCAGTCTATTCTACCATAATACGAGACTGGTAATATACCAACAGGAATTTATTCCTTATAGTTCTGGAGGTTCATTGTTCCAAATAATAGTATAGTAGTTCCCAAAAGATCAAGTGAGGATCTTCTTCCAGTTCACAGACTTTCTTGCTGTGTCTTCACAAGGTATAGAACATAGAGATATCTTTAGGGCCTATTTTCTAAAACATTTATTTCCTTAATAAGAACACAACTTTCATTGTTTAAGTACCTTCTTAGTATCATCATCTTGGTTTTAGAATTAAAATGGGGTTTGGGGTTGGGCACAAATATGTAGGTATTAGTACCAATTGTTTTCTATTTCAGGACTTAATGAATAATGTTGTTTATAGTGATGACACTTATAATCTAAAAAATTATGTAAGTTTTTTTCTCCCACAAACCCAAAAACTATTTGAGAGCTGAAATTTAATCTTGCTCATCATTCTGTCCAGCTCTTAAAATATGAATGGCTGGGCTCTCAATAAAAATTTGTAAATAATGCTTATTAAGACATGATTTGCTACAGAGCTGATTTCCTTGAATATCTAATTTATTTATTGCTAGACAACTAATATATAAGCTTATATTCATATATATTCTACAATAGCTAATTATCTATTATATGATATGCAATATTACATGCATTAAGAGCCTGTAATCTCATATATTATAAGCATCAAATGAGTATTAACCAAAACATTTTACCTAGTAATGCAAGTTGACCTTATTTAAAATGTATGATATTGTTAAACTCAGAGTTTGATAATTTGACATTGTACTTATTTTACTTTTGGACTTTTTGACTGCATTTATTTATGTTCAAAGCTTATTCCTTGCTCTGTGTTCAGTGATCACTGCTATTGGTGCTCAGAGAAACATGTAGTGCTGAAAAACAAATTTGGATCAGGTGAGTGCAAGACAGGTACCTTAAGCCATGTAATATCTCTCCAGACCTATTTCCCTTTTTGTTGATGACTAAATTTGGGGTGGGAGAAAGTAAATGATTATATAAAATAAAAATAAATATATTACAAAAAGAAATAAAGTATATCAAGTTAAGTTTATTAATCCTTGAATTTTACCTCTGGCAAAAAATCAAAATTATTTATATTAATTATCCCCAGTATAAAAGCATCATGTGGGGCCACAGTGTTAGTACAGTGATAGGGCATTGGCCTTGCAGGAGACCAACCCTGGTTCTATTTGACCAGTGCTGTATTTTTGGCATCCCATATGGTCCCCTAAGCACCTCCAGAAGTAATTCTTGAGTGCAGAACCAGAAGTCACCCTTAAGCATCGCTGTGTGACCTAAAAAAAGTAAAGTTAAATAAATAATTGGATAAATAAGCAAAATCATGTGAGTAAAGTAAGATAACAATTATATCATTGGTGCATGTGCTGTCTGAGCCCATGTGCTGCTTGAGCCCACAGGGCTGAGCACATGTGGTGTCCGACAACATGTCACCTGCATCTCCCTCTTGAGATGTGTACTCTTTTATTTTTTCTCTTTCTTCCCCTTCCTAAAATATCTTCACAATAAAATATGTTTTACTTCAGAAAAAAAATATATTATTATGATTTGGTTTTTAAAAAAGTGTGGGTTCATCTTTAATTTGTGTCTAATTTAAAATAAAGAATACTTTAACACTACAGAAAATGGTTGAATATGAATCATGCATCTATATAAAGTTAAATAAGAATGAGTGTAATTATCCAGAAACATTAAGTCAAAAAGGTCCTTCCAATCAGCTTTCTGAATCGTTTAAGACAGCAAAGAGGCACCTTTTATATCTGTATTCATAGTGAAAATGAAATGTATCAGAAATCTTAATTGTAGCCATTTTCATTGAAATTATTCAAAGAATATTAAGTCATTAGGTAGTAACCCCTTATGAAAGTTCACAATGCAGTTGTATAATTAGAAAGTATATGTTTTTAATTTATTAGAGGAAAATTATACTTTTATTAAATTATAAAACCTCACATTTGTCTTAGAAAGAAAAAATATAGCAGGAGTTTATATATTGGAAAACTTTGGGTAAATTTTGTAGTTAACCTAAAATAGTATCTTCCCATTTTTGACTATCCAATGGAAAGCATGAATAACTGATTAAAGAAAAATAGCTTTCTAGTTCCACGGTGTCCTAACACAGATCGTTTGTGCTCAGCAACTTCTGCAACCAGAGAAAACCTATATGTTAGATTCAAGGCTACATAGAAACCGACCTAAAACTGATTAATACATTCCATAATAAATGATTTAATAAAACTGTTTCTTTGTACCCTCTCATTCAACTGAGAAGGTACAGAAAAACACTCTTTCCAAGAATAAACCTTTTAAGTGCCAAGAGGTTGACAGAGATCAGAAAGAGATTTCTTTTCTTTTAATTTATAATATCACAGTGAGATATACAATTACAAATATTTTCATGTTTGGGTTTCGGTCTTTCAGTGTTCCAAAACGCATCCCTCCACCAGTGTCCATTTCCCACCACCAATGTCCCCGATTCCCTCCCCACTCCCTTAGCCTGCCTTCTATGGAAGGTTCTTTATCTCTTCTCTCTTTCTCTCTCTTCCTTTTCTTACACATTGTGCATTGCAATGCATACATTTAGAGGATATCATGTTTATCTTTTTGCCTGTATTTAATGCTCAGTACTAGGTTGGTATTAGCACTTTCGACAATTATTAGCATACTGTTCCCTTCTCTGTCTTACCTAACCTCTGACTCACACATGTTTGTGGTAATTTCCACCTTTGACAAGACCTACTGATCCATGTTTTGCAGACCTTGGATATTGGTATCATACTATATATATATATATATATATATATATATATATATATATATATACATACATATATATGAGTGTGTGTATACACATATATAGTATGACTTATTTCCTTTATATATATGTGTGTGTGTTTATACATATATAAAGGAAATAAGTGAATAAATGGAGTCATTCTATATTGGTCTTTTTCCTTCTGGCTAATTTCACTCAACATGATCCTCTCCATGTCTATCCATTTGTAGGCAGAAAGAGATTTTTTAAGGTATGGAAATTTACTATTGGGGGTAAGGAGGAGATGTTTATTATTTTTTTTTTAGACTTTTTAGGCTTTTTTGTGTCACACCCAGAGATACTCAGGACTTATTCCTGGCTCTGTGCTCAGACATTACTAACAGAATTGCTCAGGTAACCAAATATGATACTGAGAATCCAATGCCCGTCAGTAGTGTGCAAGACAAACGCCCTACCCACTCCATTATCAGTGTTTGGATAGTGCCCCCTTAGTTTATAATTCAACAGTGCACATTGTCTGGAGTCCCTACATTGAGAGTAAAGCAAAAGCTAGAGCTGCTGACAAAAAAGTGAAGACCCAGCCTTCAACAAAACGATAAGAGATGCACGTAATCTAAAGTAGTACCGCCATCTGACCCACACCCAAATCACAGAAAAAATCCCAAATTCTATGCCTCATCACTTTCATTAAATTTAAAGTGAAATTATAGAAGCTTACAAGTAAGCTATATGTCAAACTTAGAACAAAACAAACAGAAAAAAGAACTTTTAAGAAATAAAAAGAAAAGATAATCTAAACCTGAGTTTTACACAAAAGAGAGATTTAAAATTGCAAAGGCAAATTTCATAACTTTGTTTTTCAAAACAGCTGCATAGTATTCCATTCTGCAAATGTACCACAGATTCTTTATCCAGTCATCTGTTCTAAGGCAATCTGGTTGTTTCCAGATCCGGGCTATTGTAATAGTACTGCTATGAACATAAAAGTGTCTATGGTGTATCTGCTGTGTGTTTTTGGCCTCCCAGGGTATATTCCCAGGAGTGGCATGACTGGGTAAAATGAGAGCTCAATTTCCAGTTTTTTGGAGAAGTGTCCATATAGTTTTCCAAAAAGTATGTATCAGTCGACATTCCCACCAACAATGGATGAGAGTTCCTCTCTCCCCGCATCCACACCAGCACTGGTTTTTATTGCCCTTTTGGATATGTGCCAACACTGTGGTGTGAGATGATGTCTCATTGTTTTCATTTGCATATCCCTAATGATTAGTGATGATGAGTATTTTATAATGTGTTTGGCATTCAAATTTCTTTTTTGTCATAATTTCTGTTCATTCTTCTCCCCATTTTTTGGAGGGGATCGCTGTTTTCTTCTTGTAAAGTTCTACCAGTGCTGGATATGTCCTAGATGTTAACCCCTTATCAAATGGGTATTGGGTGAATATACTTTCCTACTCTGTGGACTGTTTTTGTATCTTGGTCACCGTTTCCTTTTTTCTTTTCTTTTCTTTTTTTTTTGTCACCATTTCTTTGGAGGTGCAGAAGTATTTTTACTTTCGTGTAATCCCATATGTTTACCTTTGCTTCTCATTGTTTTGTTAGTGGTGTTTCATCTTTAAAGATGCCTTTAGTTTCAATGTCATGGAGGGTTTTTCCTATATTTTCTTGACATACTTTATGGATTCCTATCTGATATTAAGGTATTTAATCCATTTTGATCTGACTTTTGTTCATGGTGTTAGTCAGAGGTCCAAATTCATTTTTTACTTGTAGTTGCCTAGTTTTACCAGCACCACTTTTTGAAAAGGATTTCCTTGCTCCATTTCATACTTTCTACTCCTTTAACAAAGTTAAGTGATCATGTATTTGAGGATGGGTGTCACGATACTCAACTCTGTTCCATTGGTTGACAGGCCAGTTTTTACTATTTTACCATGCTGCATAAATTACTACTGCTTTCTAGTGCAGTTTGAAGTTGGGAAAGGTTATGACTCCCATCTTTTTTCCCTAAGGATTGCTTTAGCTATCAGTGAGGGTTTATTATTCCATACAAATTTCAGGACTGTTTCGTCAATTTCTTTGAAGAATGTCATGGCTGTCTTTATAGGGACTACGTTGAATATTTATAAAGCACTAGGGAGTATTACCATTTTGCAATGTTATATCTCCCAATCCATGAGCTAGAAATATGTTTCCATTTCCTCATGTCCTCTTTTGTTTCTTGAAGCAGTGTTGTGTGGTTTTCTTTGTACAAATCCTTTACATTCTTATTTAAGCTAATTCCTAGATATTTGATTTTCTGTGACACAATTGCTAATAGAATCATTTTCTTGAAATTTGTGTATAAATGAACGGTCATGGAAAGGATCATGCTGAGTGAAATTAGCCAGAGGGAAAAGGACAGATATAGAATGACTGCATTTATTTTTGGCATAAAAATAGTATGATACCAATATTCAAGGCCAGGCAAAGCATGGGTCAGAAAGGCCTTGTCAATGGGTGCATCTACTGCAAGTGTGTGGGAGCCATAGGTTAGGTAAGACAGAATAGCAGACAATATACCAATAATTGTTGGAAATGACAATGAGCATTGAACGTAGGCATGGTATATATATATATATATATATATATATATATATATATATATATATGATAACCTCTAGATATATGTATTGCAAGCCACAATGTGTAAGATAAGGAAGAGAGAGATAGAGATAGAGAGAGAAAGAGAGAGTATATAACTGTATGACTGAAACCCAAACATGAACACCTTTATAACTGTATATCTCACGGTGGTAATAAAAAAAAATGGGAAAAAGTTTCAAGTATAAAATAAGAGGAAGGAAACAATGTCCTGGCTAAAATTCTGATGAATTAAAACAAATTTAATTTGAAATATGTGTGTGTGCACGTGTGTTTGATAATTTTAACTTACTATTTTATTCCTCAATATTTTGTGTTGCAGACTCTTTTGCTGACCAACATTTATCTTCTCATACTATCACCTATCACTGTATCACTCTATCTCTGTCTTCCCCCTTGTTCATCGATTTGCTCGAGCGGGCACCAGTAACATCTCCATACATCCTGTCTCAAGAAAGTGTTGTCGGTTTACAACTGCTAAACAAGTGCTTTCTCTATTGACTGGAGTGTACTTTGCTATCTGCATACAGAAATTTAACATCCCTAAAGACAAAGTGTTTTCCATAAATATCCTAGCTTTATGGTCTATAAATCCCTTTTCACATTTAAGGTAACACTAGAGTATGTTTTATACTTAAGGGATACAACACTGCCCCAGCAGTATTGAACTTTTCTATTGGAAACTGCATTCAGGAATTTAACCTACTAGGAAACAAATCCTCAACTGCTGTGCACAGTCACTCTTTTACTCCAACAACATTTCCCAAAATTCATGAATTAGAGTAAGATCATTGGCGGCTTCTGTTTCTAGAAGAAACCTAAAAATGATGCAACCTTATAATTGTTCCCCAAACTTTTTTTTTTTTTTTTTTGCTGTTTTGGTCACACCCAGCAATGCTCAGGGGTTTCTCCTGGCTCTGCACTCAGAAATTACTTCCGGCGGTGCTCGGGGACCCCCGGGGATGCCGGGATCGAACCCTGGCTGTCACTAGCCGGCCGTGGTACAAGGCAAACTCCCTACCCGCTGGGCTATCGCTCCTGCCCACCCCAAACATTTTTAAGCTTCATTTCTTAGTACCAGGTCAATAGTCTTATCCACATAATTATAAGGGTAGAAATCTAGCATTCCTTGTTTTTTCTGAACAAACAAAAATAGAATTAAAATAAAATCTTCTTTAAAAATGAAAACTGGAACCAATGCTTTGGCCATCTCAATTTCCAAGTCTAAGTCTGACAATTCTTAACAATTTAACCATCTAAAAGTTCGTATAACACTTTGTAGTGAATGCAGGGTTGTTTTTTTCATTTCTGCTCAATGAATTTTGTAATTGTTAGCATAATATCTACAATTATATAATTGTTGTTGCTTACTCAAGTTATATCCTGGCACTTCATAAAGTCCTGCGTGCATGTTGTGTGTGTTAGTGTGTGTTAGTGTGTGTGTGTGTGTGTGTGTGTGTTGGAAAAAGTTGACATATGATGTAGGACTATGACTAGAACACAGAAAGCTGGTATGGGTGCAGTACTGATATATTTCATTTTTATGGAAAGTGTCTCATTTAACATATAATGTCTTTTAATTTTCAACACTTTCTAACAAAATAAATGCAATTGGTATATCTACCTCCTTCTACCTCCAGAAGCTAGTATTTACTAGGAAAATATAAGTGGAACACCACGTGGAAATTATTGTGAAGTAAATGAGGATAGGGGGGGGGAAAATACCATGTCATGACTAATTATCTTACAAATTATGTGTTCTAAAAGTATCTTGACATTTAAAAAATGTTTTATTGACATAAGTGTCATATATATGCATATATATATGTATATAATGGCAGAGATAAACATTTTAAACCTGAGAATATGATGTAGATAAAACTATTCAAAATTATAAATCAACATATTAAATAGGCAAATGAAAATATAAGTATTACAATAAGGTATATCACTACCATTTAAAATTCAATAAGCCCTGAATAAAATTTTTTGTTTTAAATCTTATACAAGGGCTCTTATCTATTTGTTTGCAGTGTTTCATCTAATTCATTTTATGCTTATCATTTCTTATTACTCTGTACAATTTATTATTTTACTCTAAGTCATTTACCTAATATGAAAGAATAATATATTGTTGTCTGATGTAACTACCATCAGATGTAAAAGTAAAAAATTTTATACAAAAAAATAAACCATAAATATCATATGCAAAGCTATTTATTCTTCATATATATATTCTATATATTTATTCTATATACATATATATACACACGCATAATATTATAATGGCATATGAAAATACAATGCCTAACTAAGCAGAGAATTGAACACACAATTTACCCCTTTTCTTTCATTTTTTGGGTCACACTGAGCAATGCTCAGGGGTTACTCCTGGCTCTTTCGCTCAGGAATTACTACTGGCAGTGCTCAGGGGACCATATGGGATGCCAGGGATTGAACTCTTGGTGGCTGCATGCAAGGTAAAGGCCCTACCCACTGTGCTATCACTCCAGTCCCAATTTACCCATTTTAAATGAAGTTATTATAATATAAATTTTAGATCATCAATGTTACCTTTGTTACTATTCTTATTCATAAATATCAAAATAGTGAAATTGTTATCACTTGTATCACTTGTCTTCCTATTGTCATCAATTTGCTCGAACAGGCATCAATAACATCTCCATATGTCCTGTTGCATGCTATTGTAGCCCAAGGGCATCTTCTCAGTTCAGGAACAGGGAAGTCTCAGACCATTCATTCAGGTTATGGGAATGAGGTCTATAAATGTTACTGGGTTTTGGCATATCAAATACTACATGGGTAGCTTGCCAGGCTCTGCCATGCAGGTGGCATACTCTCAGTGGTAGCTTCACATCTTGTTACTGATGAACCGCAACAGGGAGAGATCGGCTTTATTCTTGGGTGGAGCTCTAACTAGCTGTGGAGTCTGGATGTTGAAAATGGCGGCCCTCATGGTGTGGGGGTTCCTCTGGCTCTTGCGAGGCTCTTTTTTGGGATCGTGGGCCAGGGCTAGAACTTCGCCTTGTCTTCTGGGCACCTCATGATCAGCTGAACACAAGGAGAGCAGGTAGCAGCTCTGCCCTGTGTGTCTGAGTCTGAAAATTGATATAAATATGTATTATAGATTTGTTCCTCATTTGTTTAAGTTTGGCTCCTATCATTATTCAAAAGTTTTAAAATTCAGCATAGAAGCACATGCACTCCATACTATCTTCAAAACCTCTCAACCAGTTATGCCCTTTGGAATGGTCGGAGTAAGACAATTAAAAGTTTTCAACTCACACATCTGTTAGTGATGGTCCCTAAAGACTATCAAAAAAAATGGAGAAATGCTATGATGGACTCTCCTCTGACCAGAACTTAAGTAAAGAGCTGTGTCTGATGAATATGGAACCTATTAATTTTGATCCAAGCTTGTGGATTATTGCTTCTGATTCCTCCGAAAGATAAATTACTTTGAAACAACAAAACACAAGGGTAGTGAGAAACTACAAAAATGTTTTATTTCTAAAAGTACAGCTATACTGCATAGCACATAGAGAAGAGATGACAATGATTTTTGTGCATATTTCATGCCTTAGGCACCCCCTGAAGTGCTCTATAAATGAAAGAGTGATTGGTCTTGGTAATTCTGAAGTGGTCAGGTACTTATTCTACAAGAGTGTGTCATGGGATATTAGGACCCATTTTTGTTGATAGGTAAAGTGTTGGTTAGGACCCTACGGGCATTCTGTACACTGTTTTATTTTTTGTTTGTTTTTTTTTTTTATTTTAAGGATGTTTAATCATTTTCCCTTTTCAACCAGAAAAATAACAAGCCCAGTCACAAGCTCATATTTTCAAATAACTGAAATAGCCCACATTGTCACTTCACTTAATCACTTGAATCCCGTTATTCATTGATTTGCTCGAGTGGGCGCCAGTAACATTTCCATTGGACCCTATCAAGTCCCAATGTAGCCCAATGGCATCTGGTTGATTCAGGAATATGAAGACCCTCAAACCGTTTCTTCAGAGTCTTGACAAAGGAAATCTGACCATCTTGTAGGTGGGCGGCCACGTGATCTTTTGACATCCTGTGTGATCCAGTCAGTAACGGCTCTAGTCCAGCGGTCATCTCCAAATCCCCACACTGTACAATTTAGAAACAGGAGCTACATTTACAAATGAAAATGACTACTGAAAATCAAGTGATTATCATTCAGGTCAACCACAACATATACATGCATTAATAATCAGAAAATTGTAGGCTGTCATTAGCTTTATTGTAAAATTAATATGCATGGCTGTCCTATTTACTGAAGCTGTAAAGAGTGAAACTTTAATGTGATATTGAAGTTGGTGCTCATCATAGTTTTTCATTAGATTTACTGAACTTATGTATCAAGAAAAAAAAAAAAAACTCAGTATAAATATTGACTGTTTTGTCTCACTTCTAAGAAAACTACCATGAGTTCAATATTCCTGTAAAATAGGATGAGAAAATACAAAGAACAAAACTGAAAATGTTTTAGAAAAGGTTATAAAGAGTCCCTTTATAACCTTTTACTCTACTGATAGAAAAAAAATTGTGGTAAGAAAGTTTTTGAGTATAGCTTTTTAGTATATCAAATTAAAATATATAGCAGGATATTAAATAAATAAACAATAAAACAAAAGACAGATTAATGCTATTCTGCTGTTATTAGTGTTTAATCATAGATAAATATGTTTACAAAAGTATCTAAAAGGAAAAGTAACAAACAAAAGTTGTTTTGGATATAAGAATGCCTCACTGAATAATTTTACAACTCAATAATAACAAATTCCTTGATAAAAATATTTTAGTAAGTGAAAAGCAGATAATACTCATGGTGGAATTTTGTAAAATAGAATTAGGATGGGTTTTGCAGTAGGAATCCTGTTTGACTGGCAATTTAGAATTCACATAATAGAGACAGAAGCAAGTTCAAGACCTGATTAGATATCTAGATGAGAGATATTTTGATTCTAACTCATCAGAAAATAGTTTCAATTGAAAAGAAATGATTTTTGCTAGCTTTATAGAAAAAAAGTAAACCATTATTTGCAGTGGTATTGTTAAACATTTATGATAGGTAACGTTAAGGAAAAGCCAGGCCCAAATAATACACCTCAAAAGCAATATAAATAGAGGGGTTTAAATAAGCCATCTGAGATACTTTGTGCTTTAAGCCCAGGGGTTTTCCAAAGCCTTCTACAGAATCACTGTCTGCCAACCAAGAAAGCAGCACCCCCTCTACCCAGTTCTGAAATCTAAATACTAGCATTCTTGTGTTGGTCTTCCTAATCTCAGCATAGTGGACATAACTATCCAACTGTTAACTGCCAATTAAGCTGCTCCTGTTATTGGAATGTGTATTTTTCCCCATAAATCACAATGCAGTTTTCTGTGATTGACCTAAGTAATTGAAACATTTCCATCCAGCAGGAAGTTAACATGCTGAGCAACTAATCTCACACCACACACACAAAAAAAGTATTAGATGCTGTAAGCATTGATGGTGTATAATGGCACAAGTAGTTCAAGAGAAAAGTAGGAATTCCTTTCAATAAGGAAAATAAGAAAATGGAAATAAAGAGAACAGAAGAATGAGAAGCTTGAAAACTTTAGGATTTAAGAGAAGGAAGTGATATCTTTATAAACTGTCATACTTAGCTACCTAGGAACTAAAAGAACCAGAAGACAAAGTTACAGGAAT
This sequence comes from Cryptotis parvus, assembly GCA_021461705.1. NCBI lineage: Eukaryota > Metazoa > Chordata > Mammalia > Eulipotyphla > Soricidae > Cryptotis > Cryptotis parvus. The sequence goes on along the minus strand of JAJIBD010023042.1, from coordinate 137,147 downwards.
CATGAAACAGGCCTGTTTCTGGGGGTTGGAACTATACATAGCACAGAGGGTAGGATGTAGCCTTGCAAGTGGTTCACCTGGTTCTGATTTCCAACACCATAAGGTCCCCTGAGATCTGGTAGGGACAAGCCCTGAGCACCACCAGAAATAAACAAACAACAAAAACTTGTTTTTAACAAGTTACCTTACATCTTGCTCTATATTTGAGAAAAATACTAAAGACATCAATAAATTATTTCAAGCTATCCCTCTATTGCTACAACTCTTAAATTTGCTACCTCCTAACTTATTCATTTCAAGAAAACATATTTCTTATTTTGTACCAGGTGGATGTTTTCAAATTATTTAACATTCAAACTTAAATCCTCTTGGATTTGCAAGTTGTGTCTTATATTTTGTTATCATGCTTATAAGAGAACACGAAAGTGAAAAATTGTTTTATTTGTGTTGCATCTATGAACAGGGGGTAGCAGAAAAAGAGTTTCAGAGACCTGAAAATGCTCCACATTTTGACTTAATTCTCCCCTTTATAATTTTTTTTCTTAAATTACCATGAGATACACATTCACAAAGCTGTTCATGGTTGGGTTTCAGTCGTTACAATGTTCCAAGAGCAATCTGACATCTGACAAGGAACTGCTCTCTGTGTGCCAATTGTTCTTTATGTATGAGAACAGCACATAATGCATATTGCTCGTAATATTCACAAGGGAAGTGTCGCAGATGTACTTGTGTATACTTATAATCCATTTTATAGAATAGTATACAATTAAAATAATTCAGATTATTCGGTTTACAAGACTGATTTGTTTATCTCTAGGTTACTTCTGTACATTTTGAAAACTATAAAACAGTCTCTCAGAATAGGCTGAAAAAAGAATATAATGATATTTTATATCAGGATACATTTGTCCCAGAAAGAATACTATCTACATTATACCATCATTTGGTTTTATTTACTTGCAATTTATTTTCTTGAGCCACATATTGGCTTAATTTGAACAGATGGATTAATGTTTGAGACGAAGCATTTAACCACAAACTATTTTGTATTTTGGTTCTTTTATAGAACCATTCACTATCTCTGAACATCTCTGAACATCAAACCATATACATAATTTTTCATTCAAATTAACGAAGTGTTCTGAACAAAAATATATGACATGATGTATACATTATATTGTGTTTCATACAAGTGAATATATGTGCATATTCATGTGAGTATGCATATATGTATATATGTATATGTATGTATATATATATATATATGTTTGTGTGTGTGTATAACATCGTTAAATGAAGGATTCTACCTTTTCTTTTCTTTTTTTTTTTTTTTTTTTTGCTTTTTTGGGTCACACCCGGCAACGCTCTGGGGTTACTCCTGACTCAGGAATTACTCCTGACGGTGCTCAAGGGACCATATGAGATGCCGGGGATTGAACCCGGGCCGAAAGAGGCCAGTCATGTGCAAGGCAAATGCCCTACCCCATGGGCTATTGCTTCAGCCCCCCTACCTTTTCTTGTGACCAAACAGGAACAAATGGTGACTAAAGAAGCATCAACATGGCTCTACAATATAGATTCAAATAATTTTTCTGACATTTCATATGGGGACTGACAGCAAACTGTACATTAGTAACTATTTTTTCTCATAGTGTTTTATTCTTTGAATTGATTTTTATAAAAAGGATTTGAATTCATAAATTATTTTTAAAAAGCTTCTCTAGCTTAGTATACATATACAATCTCAGGAAATTGCAAGGGAATATACAAAATACAACAAAAACAGTGAATGGAAATGGTATAAACTACCAATCAATAACAGAAATGATCATTTATTGAGCCTAATTTTTTATTTTTGTGGGCCACAAATGGCAGTGCTCAGAAACTATTTCTAGCACTGCACTCAGGAACACTCTGGAAGGGCCCACGAGACCAGATGCAGTGCTGGGGATCAAACTCCATCTGTTCAAGGAAACCACATTACCTGTGGCATTACTTCTCTAATTTTTCTGAAGTTATCAGATGCTTAAAAAAACTGCACACACACTGCAGAAAAATAAAAAGTGAAGATCATTTACCAACAATATGAGTTTAAGAATAGGTAACCTTTAAAAATAAATGTTACAGTATAAGCAACATAGATTTTTAACATAAAGATTTTAGCAATAAATTATCATAAATCAAAATCTATGTTGATTAAGACTTCTATGTTATCTAGATTGGGCTCAGCTCCTCTTTATACCCATTGTACTCAGCATGAGACAGTTAGAATTTACCAGGAGACTACCACCCTGGCTATGTTAAGACTATCGTTTAAGATTATAGGAAGGATCATACTAGTTTGCCCTCAAGCAGGCGAGTATGACCCTTTCAGTATAAGGAGAACAAGATACGCAGAATCACCCTGGTGCAGATAATAAATAAGAAGGACCTTTTGGGTACCATCTAGATTATATGAAACCCGTGAAAATTAAGATGTGTTATTTTATACTAGAGCCCTCTCTATCTCTCTCCAGTGTTTTACATAAGAGATAATCTTAGAAGGGATTAGTCTTTGGCATACTCCTTTGTTTATACCCATAATAGGGTGTGGCACACCCCTTCTACACACTTCTACTATCTAGAAGAATTTAGGGTTCTTTGTTGACAGGACCGTCTATGTCAACAATTAGTTTTACTTTGCTATATATAAGGGGACTGACTTGAGGCACTCGCTCTTTTTACCTAGGACTCCTTTCTGGTAGGACCCTCTTTGGTGGGAGACTTGGGCTCTCTTTTATGGTCTAAGTTCTGACCAGAGCTAGAGTTCTTTCATTATATTGGATTGCGGTTGTAGAGCTTTTGTATGGTTAAAACCTTTTTTGGAATTCCGCCCGGACTCATGAGTTTTCATCCGTTCCCGGGGCCTTGGAGGTAAAAGAAAACTTCTGTCCTGATACTGTCAGGGACCCCATCGGCTCCCGATGGGGAGATAAAAGATTGGAAAGATAAAACTTTCCAATCTTTTTTATCACTTAATTCTCTAATTCTTTACCTCAAACAAAATAAACCATTATCAATATAAACTGAATATGATTGATGAGGAAGATAACTCACAGGGATAGAGTGAATGTCTTTCAAGCTCAAATCCCAAAAGCTTTCACTGAGGTTGCAGGGTTCATCAGGCGCTGTAGGGGATAGTCCCCGTGGCTCTGTGCACCACTATGAATGCCCAATTATATGGAACCCAAATAATAATAGTCCTGAAAGTTTCACTTATAGAGTTTATAGAGACAGGGGTTATTTCCTGATTTCTCTTGAGTATAGTGCCTGAAGACAGAAGAATTTACCAGTACCTTGAGGTGCTAGAAAAATCACATTCTCAGGAAGATTAAGGACAGCTAGTAAAAGAGGTATGCTGACCATGGGACAAGGATCCTATAGATAGTGTCTACACAAGTTTGAAAGTAGAAGTCTGGGACTCTAAAGTGCAAATCAATTCTTCTAGATTGCCTTAATTTTTTTGTGGTATAATATTTATTGACTATAAAACTTTCCTCCCTTCCTTCCTCTCTTCCTTCCTTCCTTCCTTCCTTCCTTCCTTCCTTCCTTCCTTCCTTCCTCTTTCTTTCTTTCTTTCTTTTCTTTCTTTTTCTTTCTTTCTTTCTTTTTCTTTCTTTCTTTCTTTCTTTCTTTCTTTCTTTCTTTCTTTCTTTCTTTCTTTCTCTCTTCCTCTCTTTCTCTCTTTCTTTCTCTCTTTCTTTCTTTCTTTCTTTCTTTCTTTCTTTCTTTCTTTCTTTCTTTCTTTCTTTCTTTCTTTCTTTCTTTCTTTCTTTCTTTCTTTCTTTCTTTCTTTCTTTCTTTTCTTTCTTTCTATCTCTCCCTTGCCTCTTTCTTTCTTTCTTTCTCTCCTTGCCTCTTTCTTTCTTTCTTTCTTTCTTTCTTTCTTTTCTTTCTTTCTTTCTTTCTTTCTTTCTTTCTTTCTTTCTTTCTTTCTTTCTTTCTTTCTTTCTTTCTTTCTCTTTCTTTCTTTCTTTCTTTCTTTCTTTCTTTCTTTCTTTCTTTCTTTCTTTCTTTCTTTCTCTCTCTCTTTGCCTCTTTCTTTCTTTCTTTCTTTTCTTTCTTTCTTTCTTTCTTTCTTTCTTTCTTTCTTTCTTTCTTTCTTTCTTTTTCCTTTCTTTTTTATCATGACTAAGGTCAATCCAAGGTCTCGCACATAAAATATGTGCTCTACAACTAAGCAACCATAACTTAAACCCTAGTCCTTAAATTACTCTTTTAATAATATTCTGTGTATTTTACTGTAGAAATACAGATCTATATGCTTAACTACCATGATCAGATGACAAAAAGTCAATAGTTGTTCACAGTAGAAACTGGAAAGTCAAATTTTGGCGCCCACTTTGCTAAAGGAGTCAGAGGAATTATAAGAAAGCAAACCCCAAAGTTTGAGTCATTTTTAACTTATTTGAACATATTTTCTATGGTATATTAAAATGGTTCACCAAACTTAAATTGCCTTAGGCCTCATTAATTTTCTAAGTAATCAACACAAGAACTGTAAAGGAAAAAATATAATGTTCCTCCTGTACCCTGGTTTCATGCAATTAGTTACTTCCTCAAATCATTGGCAAATCGTGTTTGTGGACGAATGCATTATTTGATATTCTATATTTCTTTTTTGGACAAAAATAATGAAACCTAGAAAATATGCAATAAAATTTGACTAGCTTAGAAAATAATATTTCTGTCAATAGCTTCTTTTCTAATATTGCTAATTGAGATCAGTAAGGTTTCTTGAACCCAAGACTGATCATTTGAACTGAAATTTTCAACTTAAATAACAAATATGTATTTACTATTATCTAAAATTTAGAATAGTAATTAAGTTTTGAAAAAAAAAAAATTTTTTTTTTTTTTTTTTTTCAATCTGGCCCAGAGACTTGCAGACATGGGGCAGAGCTGCTACTGGCTCTCCCTGTGACCAGCCGCTCATGAGGCGCCCGGGAGGGATGGTGGGTTCTAGCCCTGGCCCACTATCCCAGCAGAGCCTCACAACAAGCCAGAAGACCCCCCACTCCATGAGGGGCCTCCATTTTCCACATCCGGACTTCTCTCTCATCAGACCTCCACCCAGCAGACCAGCCTATCAGCGCCCGGCTCATCGAGTTCCACCCTGCAGCAGTCTTTCTTAAATCCGGCTCAGGTATGCCGGTCCAGAGACTTGCAGACATGGGGCAGAGCTGCTACTGGCTCTCCCTGTGACCAGCCGCTCATGAGGCGCCCGGGAGGGATGGTGGGTTCTAGCCCTGGCCCACCATCCCAGCAGAGCCTCGCAACAAGCCAGAAGACCCCCACTCCATGAGGGCCTCCATTTTCCACATCCGGACTTCTCTCTCGTCAGACCTCCACCCAGCAGACCAGCCTTCAGCGCCCAGCTCACGCAGCCGCTTGCTGCTGCGCGGTTCATCAATAAATGCTGGACTTAGAGGTGCCTACAAGAGTATGCTTCCTGCACGGCAGAGCCTGGCAAGCTACCCGTGTTGTATTTAATATATGCCAAATACCAATAACAATTATAGACCTCATTCCGGAATGGATTGGGGCTCTTTATGTTCCTGGAGCAAGCAGATGCCTTGGGCTCTACTAGCATGAGACAGGACATATGGAGATGTTACTGGGGCCCGCTCGAGCAAATCGATGATGAGCGGGAAGACAGTGATACAGTGATACAATTAAGTTTTAAGCATAATTTTATTAAATTGTTTTGTTCACAAAACATTTTATTATATAATATTATTAAAACTGAATGTTGGAAAAACTAACTTCCCACTAGTACTAAAGTACTAATATTACTCTAATATTCCAGAGCATGTATAGACTCTGCTTCTTATGGGTGATAATAATTAATATTATTTCTTGATTTTTTAATTCATAGTATCCCACCCACACAACAGAGCCTGGCAAGCCACCCGTGTTGTATTCGACATGCCAAATACCAGTAACAATTATATACCTCATTCCCATGACTTGATGGAGTGGTTTGAGGCTCTTTATGTACCTGGAATGGGCAGATGCCCTTAGGTTATCTCACATGTGACAGGACATATTGAGATGTTACTGGTGCCCACTCAAGTAAATCGATGATCTATGGGAATTCAAGTGATCAAGTGATCGATTTAATTCATAAACTTTAAAAGTATTTCCTAGAATTTTAGTAGTCTTAAAGGAACCAAAGTAGGATCAGGAAGATTATAGAGCTGTTAGGGCATGTGCCTTACAAGTGACTGACCTTGGTTCAATTCCCTTTACTGAATATTGTCCCTCAAGCATGATCCTTGAACTCAGGACAAGGATTAGGTCAATAAGAACAGCAAATGTGAACCCAGGAAGAAAGAATACATACATACATAAATACATACATACATGCATACATGCATGCATACATACATACATACATACATACATACATGCATACATAAAGTTATTAGACTCAGTTTTTAAACTTCACTTTTGTTATGATAAAAAACACTTTATGGGTGGGAGCAATAATCCAATGGGTAGGGAGTTTGCCTTGCATGCAGCAAGCCTGGGTTAAATCCCCAGATTCCCATATGGTCCCCTGAGCACTGCCAGGAGTAATTCCTGAGTGAAGAGCCAGGAGTAACCCCTGAGCATTGCTGGGTGTGACCCCCAAAAAAAAAACTTTAAGCACTCTTCTTGAGTTTCCTAAATATAAAAAAGAGTAAAACTTTGTCATTAAATATGTTCCATTCAAAAAAAAAACCAAAAATGCCATTCATTCTGACTGAAGTTGCCTTAAAATAGAGTAAAGATACATGTTAAATGTTGTATTACTATTGAAAGATTGAGAATTTATTATTAAAAAGCAAAAACAAAAGAACAGTACAGTGTTACAGATTTAAAACCCAAGAATGTTTAAGCTTTGTACCATTGCAAGAAAAACATCCCTCCCAATTTTTGAAAATGTGGAATGGTCCTCTTAATTAAAAGCTAATCACAGGCAATAGCATTTCCTCTGGAAAAAAGGGGTGTGGGACTAAAACTTATCAAAATTCTTAAATGTCCATGATTCCCACACACCAAGTCAACTAGTACCTTTCTTCCCAGGTTAAAGATACTTGTATTCATGAAAATATAAGGGAAGAAAACACACGAAAAAAAAAAGTCATCGGTATAGCAAGAGTGCACTGGTGAAGGGATGGGTGCTGGAATTCTGTATGACTGAACCATGAACAGTTTTGCAGTTGTATACCTCATAGCAGTAAAATAAAATTTAAAAAAAAATAAAATAAAAACATGTGGCGAGTAATTAGGAGAGTCATCATGCAGTAAGGAGCAGAGAGTATTATGTGAAGTAGAGAATCAGATGAGGTCGTCACATTGGGGATGTTATTGTATCATTTTTTCTCTACTCATTCCTGGAGCATTTACATCTAGCAAATATAGAGAAGCCACAAGAAGCTGTATAAGAAAAAAAGAAATAAAGCCCTGACTGACATTTGCTTTCTATAAACTGCTCCCAAATGTGGCTGATAGCCAATGATTGCAGATAAACCTAGAAACATCTGAAAATCAAACAGAGAGAGAGAGAGAGAGAGAGAGAGAGAGAATAAGAATAATGAGGAGACAGACAAAAGCAATTTGCAGCAATTTGGCATAATGTATTTAAAATATATTTATCTTAATTTATTCCAGAAGACATAACTTCTTAGACTGGATGTTGTCTTATATGCACCAGTTATTTCTCAAAGTTCTCAACAAGGAAAGTTTTGTGGCAATATGATAGCACAAACCTAATATCTGGTAAAATTTCACATGCTCAGAATTGGTTGTTTTCTACAATAACCTGAAATGGTACCAGTTGCTTGGAACCAAGGATGTTGCTAGCTCTGTTTTTGTTCTTTTAATTTTTTATCTTTTTTGGCTTTTGTCCATAGGCACCCATGCTCATGGTTAATCCTAGCTCTGTACTCAGGACCTACTCTTGGTTCTGTGCACAGGATTCATTTCTGGTGGGAACAAGCGACCATATATAGTACAGGATTTGGCCTTCTAGGAGGTCGCCACTGTTCCTGCTGTACTTTCTCTCTGGCCTCAGAGGGCTCTTTCAAATAGGTGTTTATATCACCTCACAAAACCCACACTTCCTTGCCTGACAGCATCGGACAGTATTTGAACACATCAGTGTGGAGGTGGGGGGGTTGGAAGAAGCTATTCATTCTTTTATAATGCAATTATATACTTTAAAAGGAATATGAGACAATGTTGTATCCATAAAAGTAAAATGCTATAAAAATTAAAAAACTCACTCTAGTGACAATGAGTTCTTCAAAATGAGAATTAAAAATTGAAAACTTGGATAGATGAGAGCTGTTGAAGTTGTTGAAGTTGGGTTGAGACATATACAAGGGAAAAAGAACAAGTGAATACGTAATGAGTGTAAAGGGAATTTGAGGACATGCAGAGAGGAGTAATATTTAATAATAAAATTTAAGTTGTCAAGAATCTGAAAAAGAAGAAATAAAGTGTAAGAGATAAAACATAGTACAGAATTTTTGGGCTGAAATGATGCAAATATGTAGAAAACTAAGAGGGAAAAATGCATATTTTTGATTATCATTTAAATGTTTTCATTGCTATAAATTCTAGAATTTAATATAATGAAAATTAATAAAAAGCTATATTTAAATAAAAGTCAAAGTGGGAGCTATTGTCTATATGGCTGTTGTCATTTAGACAAAAGAAATATTTATTTCCCTGTGATAAAAGTTCAAAATGGGGGAGGGGAAGTAAGTATTACCACTTAGAAATATGATTGTTTCTCACAAAGTAATTAGCTGAAAAACACAAAGAACTTTTACTTTATACAAGAAAAATATGTATTTATTTGCATACATTTCACATAGTACTGAAACAACATTAGTTTCAAGCACACCTATAGTATGTGTGAATAGATGGGGATTGACAAGCTTTCAGTGAAAAATACTATAGAGAGCAATCTTGCCAACTATCAAGCATACTGATAAATATGTTAAATAATTTGAGTTGTTAAAGTAAAACAACTCTGACATGACAGTGACTGAATAAAGCTAAGTAATGAAAAAATTTGAACCTCATAGAAAATATAACATTCAGTTTATTCAGTAAATCTGAAAATTATTGACCAAAAGGAAATTTTAAATTTTATTACCCATGATAAATAAATGACACAATAGCCTAGATTTATTAAAAGGATTATACCCAGAAACACCACAATACAGAGTAATTTACAGAGTTGTTGGGGAATTAACAAAATTAATTTAGACTAAAGATACTCTATATATTTAAGTTAATCATCTTAAGGAATTGTTTCACTATATTAAACAATGAATTCTTTCTGTAGACACTTGTCAACTTTTATTGCAATATATTGTTAATAATCCTTTAGTCTTTCACCAAATCAGTGTCATCAACAAAGATAAATATATTACATAATGACAAACCAAATTAACTAGAGTACTGTGGTCTCTGATAATATAAACTCTTTGGTATATGAGAAGCGTTTCAAATAACATAGACTCGGTGGCTGATATTAGCTTACCAACTGGCTATTCATAAAAACTGCAAAAAAATGAAACAATTCATCAGTTTTAAAAATTTAAAAAACTCTGAAATTGTTTAAAAATAGAAATATTGCCATCTGAGACCCTTCTATCATGATTCATTAACATACTTCTTTTAAATATAGGATGTCCCAGTTTACATGAATAGCTTCCGAGTTTCTTCTGCTAAGGTGTTACATAGTTATGCACAGCAAGACTGGACTGTTTCTGTGTAGCTGAGCTATCATTAGCATTTGTGGCTTGCTTGCTACCCTGGTCCCAAGGGCTTTAATAATACTTATTTACTGTTTATTTATTATTTGTTTTTAATTTGAACCTCCAAAGCAATGTGCAAGGGATCCAGGGGTCACTCCCAGAGATACTTGGAAAGGTTCTTAGATCATCTGGTCCAATGTTACACCCATCAACGTGATGCTGCCTAGTCCTGGGGTTGCTGTGGGGCCATGAGGGACATCTCTGTGGTGACCCCATGCTCATGCATCATTTCATTGGAATCTTTCTCTCCAGGATTGTTTACTTGGCTTTTCAACTCCTTTAAGCATTCATTTTAGAAGTTGCCATTCCGTCACAGGTTAAGGTCTTACAAACGGAAATCTCATCAGGTTTTCTTAGATTCATCAGAGAAGTGATATCACAGGGCAAGTCAGTGACCCACAAAATAGAGAGACAGTCAAATGTCTATCATAACACAACTTACTCAGGCAGACACTCAAGAATAAACTCAAAACTAAACTGCAGTTGATAACTTGCTAAAGGTTGAGAGCAGAAAAGAAACTTTGAAAGCATAGTTCCTATCCAATCACAAACCAGGCCCAATCTGCTTAGCTTCTGAGATCAGACAAGATCAGACATGTTCTGGGATAGCTTTAAGGAAATTGAACCAAAGGTACTGAAATTTATATGGAGCTGAAGTGAGCAAACACTAGAAATTCTATCTTGTTCCTCACAGAATTGTTAAAAATTATGCTCTCTTCCTGCTTCTAATTTTCCTCTAATTTAAGGAAAACTCTTAAGTAGCCAAAGCATTTTAATATAAAATGAAAATCTAATCATGTACAAAGGAAAAGGGAAAAAAAGCTGCACATATCCTGAAGCTGGCTTGTTGGGGTGGCGGCCAGGCCGGAATCTGTCATTCCTCCCGGGCACCTCATGAGTGGCTGGGCTCAGTGAGAGCCAGTAGCAGCTCTGCCCCATGTCTGTCTCTGGATCAGCATACCTGGGCCGAATTAAAAGACTACAGCAGAGCCTTACAACAAGCCAGACGACCGCCCACTCCATGAGGACCTCCATTTTCCACATCTGGACTTCCCCCTCGTCAGAACTCCACCCAGCAGAACAGCCTATCACAGCCCAGCTCGAACGGCCCAAGCGGCCGCATGGTTCATCAATAAATGCTGGATTTTGAGATGACTACAAGAGTATGCTACCCGCACGGCAGAGCCTGGCAAGCTACCCATGTCGTATTTGATATGCCAAATACCAGTAACAATTATCGACCTCATTCCCATGATCTGATGGAATGGTTTGAGGCTCTTTATGTTCTTGGAGCAAGCAGGTGCCCTTGGACTCCACTTGCATGAGACAGGTCATATGGAGATGTTACTGGTGCTCACTTGAGCAAATCGACGATGAACAGGAAGACAGTGATACAGTGACACAGTGATCCTGGAGCTGACTATTATCTTAAGCAGATCGTTAACATGGAAGTATCATATCCAAAATATATTACAATGCTACAGTAATCAAAACACTGATGATGTTCTCAAAGGGCACATAGAAATTAATAAACTACAATTGAGATTCCTGAAACAAATTGTACTCTAGGAGCAGCCCATCTATAACAAAGGGATCAAGATTGTAGAATGGAAAAGAAAACTTTCATTAATAATGGTACTGAGAAAATAGTCAACGTGCACCCCACCCCCAAGATATGCTAGGTGACTGTCTTTTGCCATGACAGATAACTTGATTACTTGACACTCCGTTAATCATTTCCATTTGACCCCGTCATGTGCCAGTGTCGCCCAATGGCATCTGGTTGCTTCAGGAATACTAGGAGCCTCAAATCGTTCATTCAGTGTCTTAATGAAGAAGTCTGACCATCTTGTAGGTGGGCGGCCACGTGATCTTTGACATCCATCGGGATCCAGTCAGTAATGGCTCTAGTCTAGCAGTCATCTCCAAATCGCATTACATGTCCAGCCCATCTGATTTTCGATGCCTTGGCAAACAAGACAGTGTCCCTGACTCTGGAACAGCGACGGAGGTTGGAACTCCAGATTCCTTCTCTCACTTGAGTGAGGAGTAATATTCCAAGCAGAGCTCTTTCAATTCCTCTTAGTGAGACCCTAATAGCCTTATCCTGCATTCATAGGGCCCAGATCGCTGAGGCATATGTTAATGCAGGGTGAAAGGTAGAGTCTAAGAGATTTGCCCGAACTAGAGGTTCTTTGTCTTTTTGCTATTTCTTTGATGTTTTTGAAGGTAGTCCATGCTGCTCTCTTCTTCCTGTGCAGCTCAGGTTTTAGGTCATTCATCATGTTAATTTCTCGACCAAGATACACATAACTTCTGCATTCAGAGATGTCTGTTCCATTGGGAGTGAATGGGGCCTCTGGCACTAGTTCATTTCTCATAAACATAGTTTTGTTGAGATTCAGCTGTAGACCTATCTTTCCACATTCTCGGTGGAAGTCAGCCAGCATTTGTGCTGTTTGGTTAATGTTTGGTGTTATTAGAACCATGTCATCAGTGAAGCGGAGGTGGTGTAGTTGCCGACCATCTATCTTCACTCCCATTCCTTCCCATTCTAATTGTTGCATGATGTTCTCAAGGGTGGTGCTGAAGAGTTTTGGTGAAATGGTATTACCCTGCCAAACCCCTCTTTTGATATTGATGATCACTTCTTTGTAGAATGGTTAGAGCCTGGTGGTGAATCCGTATCATAGCTATGACAGATATTAATTAAAAATTAATGAAATATTTGAAGACTGACATCATAAAAGTTCATTTAAATATGCAAAATACTCTATGATATTGGCTTCCATATCAGGGATTTGACTCCAACAGGAAAGTAAACAAAACAAAATAAAATACTTAACTCATGGTATCAAAAGAAGCAGAAATGCTCTGTCCAACAAAGGAAACTATCACAAAATGATAAAATATCCTATAAACTAGAGAAAATACTTGCACATATTTTACCTGACAAACAACTAATATCCTAGTTAAATAAGGAACTCACAAAACATCAGGAAACAAATTGAAAAAATAGGGAAACTCAAAGACAATTCACCAAAGAAGATACAAGACATTGATTAATAGGCCCCAAGACAATATTAATTATAATTCACAATGAAGTAGATGCAAATCAAAACAACATTGACCTGTCTAACATCAGTGAGAATATTCTCCATAAAAATACAAAACACTGCTGATGATGGTCTGAAGAAATAGGAAAGTATTCATTCACTCTTGCTAAGGATATAAATTAGTCAGTCCTTAGGGAAAACAGGATGGATGACATTAAAATATCAAGATATGTATATTTATGTATGTATATATAGAGAGCTATAAAGAACAGATGATTCTACTCTTAGTGTGCATGGATAAATCAATCGATAACAAAATAGTCATATGCCCTATTCTGTAACAACTTATCAGTAATTTCTTATACAAAGGGCTTAATGGCCCAAAGTTTTCATGGTGATATTGAACAATCCGCATTAACTTTTTTTCTAAGAAAACACTTTTGACCACTTATAGCAAATTAGCTATACCAAGCAATATAAAATAAATTATTGAGGATCTTCCTAGGGGCAGGCTATGTAGTAGTTGAGAAGATTGGAAAACATTTGTTTTCAGAATGTGCAATATTGGTGGATTTTGGGTTGAATATTAAATATTTTTAAGAAATTAACATGAACAGCTTTGTTAAAAATTGAGTAGAAGCCCACTACCTTTTAAGTTCAATAAGCGAACACATTAACACAAATGGTCCAATTCAAATGCAACAGCTTAGTGAAAAGATCATGACTTTAGCAATACCATTCCAAGATATATGTTATTAAAAGCAATTTAATTAGTGCCTGCTAAAGGAGATGGCACAGGGGGCAGTGGGTGTCGGGGATGCCGCTGGGGTCCCCCGCCAGTGCCGGGAAGCGAGTTCCCTTCTACCTCCGGGGCCGGCTGGGAATGGATGGAAACTCAGGAATCCGATGAAGTTTTAAAAGGGCTTTACTAGCACAGGTTCCAATATACAATTCAAGAGCAGGGAAAGCCTCTGGACTCTGGGTTCCTAGCTAGACCCCAGCCACGTGTAGTCCAAGATGGCTGCCACCACGTGTTGAGGACCAACAGAAAATAAGTACATAAAAACAAAACAAAAAAATGTGTGTGCCTGTTTACTTTATATAGTAACGATATAAAAACAATTCAAATGCCCAAAAGAAAGTCAAATGTATATAGAAAGTGCATTTATACACAATAGAATACAACTCAGCTATAGGGAAAAAAAATTGATTGTGCCTTTTGAAACAACATGGATAGTATTGAAAGAGTCATTCAAGAAGAATAAGTCAAGGAGAAAAATAAATCAGACAGTATTATTCATTTGTGGGTTATAGAGAAGTAAATGATGGCAATGGATAAATTTAACAGAAACACTTGGTGGGTTCAGACCACGGGACTGTGGTTACCGGAGGACATGAATGAAGGACAAGTAATATAAGATGAGTGAGGGATAGAGATAGATTGATTATGGTTGCTATGGTAATGTTTACTTTGAAGGGGCATAGGATTGAACTCCTAAGGTATATAATACTATATAAAACATGGCATCATAATTAAAAGATCAAGCCAGTCTTGGTTGTGGTGTTAATAGTGAACATTTGTCTTGATTGTATGAAGCCCTGTGTTTGGTTCCTAACATCACAAACACCTCAGATTGCTATTTGGGGAGAATTGTTTTTTTTTTTTTTTTTTTTTTTGCTTTTTTGGGCCACACCCGGCAATGCTCAGGGGCTACTCCTGGCTCTGCACTCAGGGAATCACTCCTGGCGGTGCTCAGGGGACCATATGGGATGCCGGGATCGAACCCAGGCCGGCACAGGCCGGCCGCGTGCAAGGCAAACGCCCTACCCGCTGGGCTATCGCTCCGGCCCAATTGTTGGACTTTTAAAAATTCTAATAGCTCTAGCAGATCTTCATAGTAAAATCAGAACCACTGCAAAGAAATCTTCCTGTTTACAGAAGACAGATTAAAGAAAATAATAACTTATGGGATTTTGTTTTCAATAGAGTTTGGCTCAACTCCACGAAGCATGAATGAATAAAACTGGAGATGGAAAACACTCCTTTGAAAAACAAATATCAACACTGTACTTCGTTTAATGTATACCACTTTAGCAGAAATCAAGCACCTGTCCTTTCTGGCACATGTGACAAAAACTTTGGTGATAGTGAAATAGAAGAGCAAGGTCAAGGCTCCTGGACAAATGAGGACAGCCTGAGAAAGCAAGTCTTATTGTTGTATTAGAGAACGGGAGAGGGTTGTTAATACTGCTCCAGCGTCCAGTGATCCAGGACGCCAGAATGATCCTGAGGAGAGAAAATACCGCGCCTCCATCAAAGTCTGGATCTGTGACAGGGACTGGAATGCTAGAAATTTAGGACCACACACTGTTACAGGTATAGCCCCTTCTCCAGCCATCAGTGCTCAATCTTAGATGACAGCCTTTGGCTACATTTCCTGGCGCCAAAGAAGCTTACAACACAAGCAAACAGGGGAAAGTACCTGGACACTGGTGATTCACAGGATTCTGGTACACTTAAAAGTTTTCTTCATGAAGCAGAGAAGGAGCCTATGGCTATAATCTTAGCCAAACAAAATCCCCAGTCGCTTCAGCAGACACAGCCTGACTAGATAAGTCCCCTCCCCCTGCCATCTCTGATAATCATCTGCAAATAATCATTATAACCATCTGCAAATATAGACTACCCTGAAGTGTAAGTCCTACAAAGAAAGATCTGACAAAACCTGGAAGAATAAGACACCTCTGGAAACAGTACCAGTGTAGGAGTGAAAGAGCATCTTTCTGATGCTGAATAAATACAGATGATTATAATACAATGCTACAAACATCCCTTTCCCCTACCTCTATCTCAACTGGGAGGCCCAGTGGATCTGCCCACATACTGCTCGTGGGCTGTCAGCCATGAAACAGAACACCAATACAAGGGGCAGAGCTGCTACCTGCTCTCCCTGTTGCATGCAATCACTTCTGAGCAGCTCTGTACATAAGTAAATGCAAGAACTGAGAGCCTACCTACTACCAAGAGTATCCCGCCTGCATGGCAGAGCCTGACAACTTCCTGTGTCATATTTGATATGCCAAAAACAGTAACAATAATAGACCTCATTCCCATGACCTGGATGGTTTGTGGCTCTTCGTGTTTCTGGAGCGAGCAGATGCCCTTGGGCTACACTAGCACGCATAAAGGGATGAATGGAGATGTTATTGGTGCCCACTCAAGCAAATGGATGAACAATGGGAAGACAAGTGATACAAGTAATATTATGAACATCTCTGTGAAAACAAACTGTACAATCTTGGTAAATGGACACATTTATAAACTTTCACACACATCCAAAACTGAATAGAAGGAAAGAAAACCTGGACAAACCAATCACTTGCACACACTGAAATCATAATCCAATCTTTCTTATGCCATAAAATAAGGTTCACTAGCGTTTTCTATAAAACATTCAGTGAGGAACTAATAAACCATCTACACATATTTTCCTGAAATGTAAAAAGCAGTGCGGTGTGGTTGGGCAACCACTGAAACACTTTCTGTAGCCAATATCACTGTAATCAGAAAACTGGAAAGAAGACACACATAAAGGAAACTACCGAACAATTGCTCTATGCAGGTAGATACAAAATGCTCTCAAATAGAAATTAACAAATCAGGTCTGTTGTGGATTGCTTGGAATAATAGAGGACAAGGGAAGCAGCCTCTGAAAAAAGAGTGTTCCACCTCTCAGCTCTGCCCACACAGATGCAGGAGGAAATGCTTGGCATGGGTCAAGACTGGTAAAGTCTGTAACAATCATCTACGCTGCTCAGGTACTGCCAGTCCTACCAGCTGTCATGCTACTGGGAAAGGGTCCTCAGCGCACCAGCATTTTGAGAGAGCTGCAGACTCAGGCTGGAGAAGAGTTGTTCTTTACAGACAAGAGAATGTCAGCACTAACTTCAGAAAAGGCATTCCAGGGCTGCTGTCTTCCCTCAGAGACAGAATTTTAGGAGGAGATGGAATGCTAAAGCAAAATATATTCTCTTAAAGAAACCTAAGAGGAACGAATGCGGAATCCATCATGAAGAGAGTATAAAAAAGCAGATAATAGCTTTCAGGAGAAAGTTACATAAAATTTTCCCCCAAAATTTCTTATATAAAATTGTCTGACCTGGATCTCTCTCAGCATATATAAAAATCTGTCTGGGCATGGTCACAGTGAAAATTTTGGATTCCTGATGGTACGTTCATATTCTTAAGGTTGTGGTAAGAATACGATAGAACCACCAAGAATCCAGATTTTATTTGGTGGCTTTTAGAAAGGGGAAGGAGGGAGAGAAAGTGAGAGAGAGAGAGAGTAACACTTTTGAGAAGGAAGGTGAACTTCTCCAAAAGTGGAGAGACAATCCTGTGAAGAGAAAATTTAGGGGAACTAAAACTTACATGTAGATAATCCAGATACTAGGGATTGGTCCACAAAGTTATAAGGCCAGTGGGAAATGTGAAGGAAGAGCAAGTGACGTGTTGAAAGAAAGGAAAGAGTTAAATAATGCATGGGTTCCAGTTACTGGAAAAATCAAAACTTATGGGAACCAAATCACAATGTAGGTAATGTCTAACGAGGATTGTAAAACTAACAAAATAAAAATTGAACTAACATGTACCTATTTCAGCAAAATCTTATGTTCTGCTTCTGTACCCCATTTGCTTGCTATGACTTTGGTAAAAAAAAATCACTAGTATCACTTGTCTTCCCATTTTTCATCGATTAGCCGAGTGGGCACCAGTAACATCTCCATATATCCTGTCAAATGCTAGTGCAGCCCAAGGACATCTGCTCACTCCAGAAACATGAAGAGCCTAAAACCATTCCTTCAGGTCATGGGAATGAGGTTAATAATTGTTACTGGTTTTTGGCATATCAAAAAATACAAGGGTAGCTTGCCAGACTCTGCTGTGTGGTTGGGATACTCTTGTAGCAGTCTCTCAGCACGTGCATTGAGACAGGGAGAGATCAGTTTTTCTGCTGGGTGGAGCTCTGACAAGCTGTGGAGTACCGATGTTGAAAATGGTGGCCTTCATGGTGTGGGGTTCCTCTGGCTTCTTGTGAGGCTCTGCTGGATGGCAGGCCAGGGCTAGAACCCACCTTCCCTCCTGGGCACCTCAGGATCAGCTAGGCAGGGAGGAGGCCTGAGGCAGCTCTGCTCCATGTATCTGAGTCTTTGGATCAGGCAAACCTGAACTTGAAATAGATGTCTGTAGGGGCTGGAGTGATGGTCCAGCGGGTAGGGCATTTGCCTTGCATGCAGCCGGCCCATGCCGGCCGGGTTCGATCCCCGGCATCCCATATGTTCCCCGAGCACTGCCAGGAGTAATTCCTGAGTGCAGATCCAGGAGAAACCCCTGAGCATCGCTGAGTGTGACCCAAAAAAGCAAAAAAAAAAAAAAAAAAACAGATGGCTGTAGGTGGGACTCTGATGAGCAGGGTTGTGATCAGCTCTTTTGCTGGGTGGAGCTCTGAGGAGTTGTGGAGTCTGGATGTTGAAAATGGTGGCCCTCATGGTGTGGGCGGGTTGCTCTGGCTTCTTGATATACTTGATATGCTATTTAAAAAAAGATATAGTTCTTGTTTTGTAACCAACTGCTTAATGTTACAAAAAGTGTAAAAGTTTACCCTTAGCCTGGACCAGGGTTTCAAACCCAGGGAGCAATCGAGCTGGCAAACCCTCAACCTGAGATTTGGCTTAATAAACAACTTTCCAATCAATTCTACATGCCAGTTCTTCACAGGTTAGCAGCAAGAATCGGTCCCATAAGAATGCCAGCATTAGCTATGAAAGCAGGAAAGTACACATCTAGAGGCGAGATAAGGTCAGCACATGTGCTTGGCCTCGTGGATGCAAGCAGCACATGGACTCAGGCAGCACATGTGAGCACTTCCTTTGTTCATGGTGGCTTTTTGGGTTTATTCCAAGCCACCCGATTAGGGCTTCTAGCTAAGAGTTGTTGCTAGGGTGGTTGCCAAAAAACACTAGAGTTGAGAGTGACTTTCTTTGAAGACTGCTTTTCTTGATTTGTTTTTCCTGGATCATCTCTTAGAGTCTGGAGCCAGCCTTCTCTAGTCCAGGTAAAGATCTTCACAGGCCTTAGTGCCTGTGACAGGATATATCAACTCCTGAAAGCCTGAGGTCTAACTGGTTTCACTACTTCGTTTGGAATTCCATTGCCATGGGGGGCCCTTTTCTTTCTGACTACATTACGAATCATTGTATCACTGTAAAACTGTCTTCCTGTTGTTCATGGATTTTATCAAGAGGGCACCAGTAACATCTCCATACATCCTGTCACAAGCAAGTGTAGCCCAAGGGCATCTGCTTGCTCCAGGGACAGGAAGAGCCTCAAACCATTCTTCAGGTCATGGAATTGAGGTCCATAATTGTTACCATTTTTTGGCATGACAAATAAAACATGGGTAGCTTGTCAGGCTCTGCCGTGTATACATTATGAAAACCTGGGGCCTGAGTGATAGTCCAGCGGGTAGGGCATTTGCCTTGCAAGCAGCCAGCTCATGCCGGCCCGGGTTCGATCCCGGTGTCTCATATGGTCCCCGAGCACCGCCAGGAGTAATTCCTGAGTGAAGAGCCAGGAGAAACCCCTGGGCATTGCCAGGTGTGACCCTCCAAAAAAAAGCATTATGAATACCACTAGGTATGACCCCCAAACAGCAAAATACAACCAAAACCTATCTTTTTTCACTGCTTTACCTCTTCTGGGTTTTTTTCCCCTGTGCTGGAAAGCTATGCACCAAAAATCCTGGGTAAAATTAAATTTAGAACTGATTTACTTTGTTCCTGTCTGAGTTCACAGCTCCCTGAGAAATTAGGTTTCAGGGATCATCTCCCACAGCATGAAGTATAAATCAGACACCACTTGTCAGCTGCTTGGTGGGGCTTGTGGGCAGTGAAAATAGATTCTCACAGCCCAGGTTACCAGCCTTGATCCATGCCAGGAATTTTCTTGTACAGATAACTAAAGAAGATGGATCAGAGAGGTGGAAGCAATGCTCCCTCCAGTCAACCTCCCTTGCTTCTCACTTTGGTATCAACCTCAAATCCATCAAGATGACTTTTACGAAAAGATTGGAGCTCACAAGTGTTGGTGAGGATGTGGAATAAAATAAGTTTGCACGCGCTATCAGTGAGAGTCAGTTAATTCACTGACTATGGGAAAAGAATATGGTCATTTATTAAAGAGATAAAAAATTAAGGGCCCAAAGATACTACATTTATTGTTTTCAATATTTTGAAAGAGATGATCTGATAATCAGATTATCATTATAAATACTTTCCCCCATCTTCCTGGACCACAGTCTGTTCCTACCTCATCAAATTTAAAGGAATTAGCACAAATTTAGATGTGCAGATCTTTAAATGGAAGGTACATTATTAGTCCTATTACTCTAAATTAAATTATTTATTAGGTAATGTTACTTTAGCAAGTTCATTGACATTATAAATTTATAGAAGAACCTAAATTTAGAGACTAATGTATGCACACACACTAACACACCCATCAATAACACAAAGTATAGTACACTATTAAAAAAATAATGACAGTACAGCATTAGTTTGTAAACATAATATAATTTTGCACCCTGAAATAATAATTCATTTTCTTATTTGGCCATCTCACTCTTAACTCTGATATCAGTTCTGGCAGTCTCAGGGAACCCTAAGGGATACCAGGAATAAAATTGAGATTGGCAAGGCAAATTCTAATCCTGCTATATTATATCCCTGTCTGCTAAAGATTAGAAACCCTAATCTATCTTATTTTATTCAATAATTTCACTCTATCAGGCTATGCATTGTTAACAAAAGTCTGTATATTTTGAAGAAAAATATTGGATAATTTTTTTATTAAAATTGGTTCTCTTAAGCATTGAAAACTAATTACCTATAATAGTAGATAATTCTTATTCAATTTAAAAATTCAAATATGTTGCTATTACATTGCTTGGAGTTTGAAAAAGGTGATTCTCTTGAACTAAAATATTTATGCTCAATGTTAACATTAATAAATGTGAATATATTTCTTGTTAAAGATATTATGGTTATTTTCAAATTAGCTTACAGAAAGATTACATTCATACAAATATGCAAATCTTAGAAATTAACACAAGTATCAGTGGAGGAGGGGTTAGGTCTCACCAGCAGTGATCAGGGATTACTCCTGTTTTTGTGCTATGACTCGAGGTGTGTGATCTTATAGTGTGCCAGTGATTGAATGGAGTTGGCATGTATAAGGCAAATGCCTTAATGCTTACTCTCTCTGGTCTCAAAACTAATATTTTAAATGCACTTATAATCATGTCACTTTATTGTTTAAAGGCAAATTTAGCAATATCCATTAAAATGTTTGTTATTACAAAAAACAAAATCAAATTTATTAACACATAGTAAATAAGGGTGAATATATAAAGTCTTGTATATGGCAGTAAAGCTCAATAATTCGATGAAGTAGTGCTATATGGTTTCCAAATTCATGAGCAAAATTTAAACTGTTTTTCTTTACTAGTCAAAATTAACAAGATGGTGAGGTATTACTGGGGCGGGGTGAGGTGGGAGAATGCTAATACATGGGAACATATTTTTTTTTTTTTTGCTTTTTTGGGTCACACCCGGCGACACTCAAGGGTTACTCCTGGCTCTGCACTCAGGAATCTCTCCTGGCGGTGCTCAGGGAACCATATGGGATGCCGGGGATCGAACCCAGGCCAGCATAGGCCAGCATATGCTAGGCAAATGCCCTACCTGCTGGGCTATCGCTCCGGCCCCCAGGGAACATATTTTTTTTTGTTTTGTTTTGTTTTTGCTTTTTGGGTCACACCCGGCGATGCTCAGGGGTTTCTCCTGGCTCTGCACTCAGGAATCACTCCTGGCGGTGCTCGGGGGGACCATATGGGATGCCGGGATTCGAACCCGGGCCGGCACAGGCCGGCCGCGTGCAAGGCAAATGCCCTACCCGCTGGGCTATCGCTCCGGCTCCTATTTTTTAAACTTATTATTTCCCCAAGTTTGGCATTCATTGAACTTTATTCATATCATTTGGCTATGTGATTTTGAGAAGTGTTGACCACTTTGATCTGTGGTTAACAGTGTTCAAAGGAACTTACTTAGCACAATTCTGGACTTTTGACTTGAAAGCTGCTCTCCCAAGATGTCTATTTGTTTATTTGTAAAATTTACAGAATAAAGGCACAGTGTATTGTGAAGATTAAATGGAAATTTAAGTACAAGACTAATGGCTCATTGTTGATTATTAATATTTTATCATAATATAATAACTAATATTTAATATATCATAATGTATAATATTTATTATAAAATATAATATAAATATAATTTATAATATAAACTTTTTATATATTATAATATATAATATTTTATCATAACATATAATATATTATCATATTTGATATGCCAAAAAGAGTAACAATAATGGACCTCATTCCCAAAGAACTGAGACGTTACTGGTGCCCACTTGAGCAAATTGATGAACAACGGGAAGACAAGTGACACTTGATCACTTGATCACTTGATATCCTGTTATTCATCGATTTGCTAGAGTGGCGCCAGTAATGTTTCCATTTGACCCTGTCAAGTGCCAGTGTAGCAGAATGGCATTTGTCTGTTTCGGGGATATTGAGAGCTTTGCATTGTTTGTTTAGGGTCCTGATAAGGAAGTCTGACCATCTTGCAGGTGGGCAGCCATGCAATCTTTTGGCGACCCGTGGGATCCAATCGTTAATGGCTCTAGTCCAGCGGTCGTCTCCAGATCGCATTATATGACCAGCCCATCTAATTTTCGATGTACTGGCAGATGGGACAGAGTCCTTGATTTTAGAATAGAGACGGAGGTCGAAACTCCGGATTCCCTCTCTCACTTGAGTGAGGCGTGATATTCCAAGCATGGCTCTTTCGATTCCTTTCTGGGAGACTTGAATAGCATTCTCATCCTGCTTTCATAAGGCCCAGGTCTCTGAGGCGTATGATAATGCAGGGAGAACGGTGGAGTCAAAGAGGTGTGCCCGGAGCCGGAGGTTCTTTGTTCTTTTGACTATTGTTTCGATGTTTTTTGAAGGCAGTTCATGCCACTCTTTTCCTCCTGTGCAACTCAGGTTTCAGCTCGTTCATCATGTTGACTTCTCGACCTAGGTACACATAGCTGTTGCTTTCAGAGATGTTTGTTCCATTGAGAGTGAATGGGGCCTCTAGAACTAGTTCATTTCTCATGAACATAGTTTTGTTGAGATTCAGCTATAGACCTATCCTTCTACATTCTCGGTCAAAGTCTGCCAGCATTTGTGCCGCTTGGCTGATGTTTGGTGTTAAAAATATGACAAGTGACATAATATAAATATTTAAGATATTTTAAAGAGACTTATATTGGAGGTGAGCAAGGTCCCCAACAGATTAGGAGGATTCCCTGGCGGCCTTGGGGCTGAAAACCATTATCCTTGACTGACGGACAAAGAAACAAGAATATAGGCTCAAGAATGTCTGAAGCTTTTACCTGAATCTTGCTCCACTCATTCTTCATTCCAGCTAACTCCACACACACACACCATCAAGTCAAGTCTACTAAAGCCATATACTCTTCAAGAGGTTGTGGAAAGGTACCTGTAATAGTAAATTGACCTTTCTCCAAAATCAATGAGGTGAGACAAAGTTCTGCAGCTTTTCTCTCCCTGCAAAGACACATCTTGTATTGGAGCTATTGATCCACCAGGGACTAGGGTGGAGTCCTGGCATGTTGCCTTCTCCTTTTTATTAGATGGTAAACAATCATCTTAATATTTCATTTTGTATAAACACAGTAAGAGAGACATTTATCTACTACTGGGATTATATTTATAGGGTGATCATCTTGCCATATATTCCAGGCTACATTCCTCTCACCATGTGGTTTTACTCCTAATCCCCACAGGGTCCTTTACCAGTTAGTTACTTATCTTTGAGTCACAAGAGAGTAAGTTCCATGACCTTACTCTTACCTTATAATATTGCTCAGGACATTTAGTTCTTCACATGTCCAGACCAAGGTAACTTGTTCATGGCGTGCCCTGGGAGGGACTGGATGTGGACTCGATGGCCAGTCCTACAATGGGAACCTCCTTTTGGGTGTAAGAAAGTGAATCAATCTAAGGGAAACTGAGATTTTAAGTTCGGGTATATGACAGATGCCCAGGAGTAACTAAATCAGAGTTAATTAACTTCTATATCACAAATGTGTAGCCTTCACTGTGGTCATGTTTCTCTATAAAATGCATAATGGGGGCCGGAGCGATAGTCCAGTGGGTAGGGCATTTGCCTTGCACACGGCCGACCCATGCCGGCCCGGATTCAATCCCCGGCATCCCATATGGTCCCCGAGCACTACCAGGAGTAATTCCTGAGTGCAGAGCCAGGAGAAACCTCTGAGCAATGCCGGGTGTGACCCAAAAAAAAAGCAAAAAAATACATAAGAATATGTATAGGATATACAAGAAAAGGAAACACAACCTTTCATTTACAATAAAAACCCAGAGTTTGCAAGTTAGAGACAGAGTTCTGTGCTCAAAGGGCAAACTAACAACTTTATGAAGTATGTGTAAATAAGAAGGAAACTGAGGGTTGCAGAAATAGTGCAGGAAGTAGGACCCTATCTAGTTTGAACCTTGAGTACAGGCATGTGTAAGACATTAGCATAAATGGGCATGACCCAGAAAAGAAAAAAATGAACCAACTGGAATTCAACATGTACAGAAGTCAACATGGTGGATGACCTAAAACTTGAGCTATGCAGGAGGAAGAGAAAAGCATGGAATGCCTTCAAAGACATCAAAGAAATAGTGAAAAAAGGCAAAGAAACTACAGCTCCGGGCACATCTCTTCAACTCAACTGTTCTCCCTGCATTAACATATGACTGAGAGACCTGGGCCCTAGGAAAGCAGGATGAGAATGCTATTCGGGTCTCCCAAAGAGGAATCGAAAGAGCTATGCTTGGAATCTCATGTCTCACTCAAGTGAGAGAAGGAATCCGGAGTTCTGACCTCTGTCGCTGTTCCAGAGTCAGAGACACTGTTTCATTTGCCAAGGCATCAAAAATCAGATGGGCTGGACATGTAATGCGATTTGGAGATGATGGCTGGACTAGAGCTGTTACTGACTGGATCCCACGGGATGTCAAAAGACCACGTGGCCGCCCACCTACAAGATGGTCAGACTTCCTTGTCAAGACCCTGAACAAACAGTTTGAGGCTCTTTGTACTCCTGAAGCAACCAGATGCCATTGGGCACACTGGCACGTGATAAGGTCAAATGAAGATGTTACTGGTGCCCACTTCAGCAAATCGATGAATAACGGGATGTCAAGTGATCAAATCAAGTAATCAACTGAGTTTTGTAGACTTCCCCTAATCTGTGTTAGACTCTTTAAAAAAGTATTATTCTACATTAAAATGAGCACACAAAAGGATGCAGAGGGACAATTTAACTAGAGAAAGGGAGAAATTCTTCAGCAATACTCTCAAGATGCTATTTTTCTACCAGAGGACTTCTAGGAGGACAGTTATTAAGAACCCATATACATTGAAACAACATACAACATTACTAATATAAGAATGAAGCCTTTCATGTGAAATGTTTCTCCATTTCCTTTTGTTCTATCAGGTTTGTGTCCATCTAGGCAAGTATAAATATATTCAAACATTAATTTCTATTCTGTTTTCATTGTACAATTCTTTTTTATTGACAAATTTACTGTACATAAAAAAAAGAGACATTAAGCATGTATGTGCTTAGTAAAGTGTGTTTTCCTGCCAATGTAAATTAATTTGTAAATTTTTTTCTTTTTGGGTCAAATCCAGTGATGCTTAGGGGTTTCTTCTGGCTCTTTGTTCAGGAATTACTCCTGGTGGTGCTCAAGGGACCATATGGGACACCAAGGATAGATGCAAGGCCCAACACGCTGTGCCATTTCTCTGGCCCCAAATTTGTAACTTTTTTTTTTTGCTTTTTTGGGTCACACCAGGATTACTCCTGACTCTTCATTCAGGAATTACTCCTGGCAGTGCTCAGGGGACCATATTGGATGCTGGGGATTGAAACCGGGTTGGCCACATGCAAGGCAAAAACCCTACCTGCTGTGCTGTCACTCCGGTCCCCAAATTTGTAACTCTTAAGGGATATATATTTTTTTACTTTTCAAGATAAATTAATAAATCTGTTAGATAACATGGCAATTGTTAGAGTAAGTACTGCTATTAAATTAAAGCTAAGAATATAGTTACTATTTAATTTAATTGCTTCTGTACTATAATTTAATTTTTAATCATGTTTAAATTTCTTTCAATATAATTTTGGTATTTCAATCTTTCTGCTTCATGTAGACTTCTATAAAACTTCAAGAACAATATTGGCTGAAAGGTATAATAATAAATTCGGTCAAGTTTTGTTATCAAATGACCCAAGTATGGACTTGGGTCAACCCAAGTATGAACATGGGGCAGAGCTGCTAATGGCTCTCCCTGTGCCCAGCCGCTCACGAGGCACCCGGGAGGGGGTGGCGGGTTCTAGCCCTGCCCTGCCACCCTAGCAGAACCTTACAACAAGCCAGACGACCCCCCACTCCATGAGGGGCCTCCATTTTCCACATCCGGACTTCCCCCTCGTCAGAACTCCGCCCAGCAGACCAGCCTATCATAGCCCACTCATCAAGATCCACTCTGCAGAAGTCTTTTTTAAATCAACCCAGGTATGCCGATCCAGAGACTCGCAGACATGGGGCAGAGCTGCTACTGGCTCTCCCTGTGCCAAGCCACTCACGAGGCGCCCAGGAGGGATGGCGGGTTCTAGCCCTGGCCCGCCACCCCAGCAGAGCCTTGCAACAAGCCAGATGACCCCCCACTGCATGAGGGCTTCCATTTTCCACATCCGGACTTCCCCCTCATCAGAACTCCACCCAGCAGACCAAATATCACAGCCAAATACCAGTAACAATTATAGACCTCATTCCCATGACCTGATGGAATGGTTTGAGGCTCTTTATGTTCCTGGAGCAAGCAGGTGCCCTTGGGCTCTACTTGTATGAGACAGGTCATATGGAGATGTTACTGGTGCCTGCTTGAGCAAATCGATGATGAACGGGAAGACAGTGATACAGTAACAGTGATGGACTACACTAAATCTTAATTAGTCAATGTTATAAATAGGAATTTTAATTTAAAAAATTCAATAATATAATATTGTTTTAAGAAGAGAGTTTTTATGAAATACATTTAATGAAAATTCAGATACTTTGAGTTTAACCAGATCAAGGAACATAAATACATTAAAAAATGAATACGCACTTAGGCCAAAATTTAGTAATTGCAGTCATATAATTGGTATACTGCATCCAATATTAAGATGATATTTCTATAGCACATGCAGTTGGAATTTTTCCCCATGCATGACAATGAGTTAGTTATTTGTTTTACTTGTACCTGTGAATAAAAATATGGCAGACAGGGGCCAGAGCGATAGCCCAGAGGGTAGTGCTTTTGCCTTGCATGCAACCCGGCCTGTGCAGGACAGGGTTCGATCATTGGCATCCCATATGGTCCCCCCGAGCATCGCCAGGAGTAATTCCTGAGTGCAGAGCCAGGAATAACCCCTGAGTGTCGCCAGGTGTGATCCAAAAAGCAAATAAATAAATAAATAAATAAATAAATAAATAAATAAATAAATAAATAAATAAACAAAATTTAAAAAAAATATGGCAGACAGATTAAAGCTGGCCCAAGTAGGGTGATTATGGCCATTCTTACCATTACAGAGAATTGCTTTTCAACTAAAATAAATAAATAAAATGTTGACTCATGTATAAACCAAGGCATAGTCACTCTTAGATATTTTGTTAAAACTAATTATGCTAACCAATCTTGTATCTCTATAATATCCTAATAAGGGAAGGAAAGGCGTTGAAAATTGACACTGAATCTATGTTAATCAGTGAAAGGGAAAAATATATTTCTTGAACACACAAGGTATCATTAACAAGATTATCATCTGGGTTCATTTTACTATTTTAGTTATCATTATCTTCTATAATTAATAAAATGTTAGTCAAGTAATTGGGGTGGAAGGTTCATTGTGCTTTGCATGATAATACATGACTTCTAAATTACCTTACTGTTATTAATTTACCCTCACTTTGTTTAAAAATATATTTAACATACTAATTTGATAAATATCATAAAAGATTTGAGGAGAGTTTTATTTGAACTTGCTGGCAAAAGACATCTTTACAGTTTCACTAAAAGAATTCTTTTAAGCTAAATTTCTGCAGAAAGAGGTTCTCCATCACTGTAACAAGGTAAAATAGGTCAAGCCTGCATGGGGCCAAAGTAAAAGAAACCAATTTTCTAAATAGTTACCTTTGCTGGAGGACAAAATAAAACAAAACAAAACAAAAAAGTTTTCTTTATGGAAAACTAGGGATCAGAAGAAATAGAAAAGTCTTGCTCATAAAGCGGAGGGTATCTTTTCAATAGGAGTGAGAATATTTTCTTTTACCAATTAAAAAAAAACCTTAACAGGCTGCACTTTTGAATGTCCATGAAGGCATTACACAATGACTAGGAAGTAAACAGAATAAATGAAACAGTAGATTTTGCCTATGAAGATGCCAGAGCATTTCACAATGTGCTCTAATGCTGTTAGAATTTAGATTTTAGATTTTAATAATCACTGTATCACTGTCTTCCCATTGTTCATTGACTTGCTCAAGTGGGCACTATTCACATCTCCATTAGTCCCATCACAAGCAAGTGTAACCCAAGAGCATCTACTTGCTCCAGGGACAGGAGGAGCCTGAAACCATTCTTCAGGTCATGGAACTGAGGTCCATAATTGTTACTAGTTTTTGGCATAACTGGTAATTAAAACATGGATAGCTTGCCAGGCTTTACCGCGTAGGTGTATAGACTCAGAAGAAGGCTGTCAATTTGAGCATTTACTGATGAAACTTAAAGGGGAAGATCAGTTTTTTTCTCTTGGATGGAGCTCAGAGGAAACTATGGAGTCTGAATGTTTAGAATGACTGACTACATGATGTGTGGTTTGCTATGGCTTCTGGCAGGGCTTACTGGTATCAGTTAAAACCTGTCTAGAACTGTTTACTATGTACAAATGTGAAAGAACTTGGGAAGAACCTTATGCTAAAATCAGCATCTTTTAAAAAATATCACGCGGCAGCATAGCGGCCGCCACAAAGGGACCTGTGGGTATGGCGTGGGTGAGTCTCTCTTTCTGGGGGCAACTGACATGGAGGCGGAGGAAAGGGCAGGGCCCAAAACTTCACTCCCAGTCCAGCCAGCATGGTCTCTCCCCGCTCATGAGAGCAAACCCGTGGAGATTTTAGTAAATATACAGAAAATTAATTTACAAATTCTACCATTTCCTCTGATCATAAACTTTGATTATCAGAATCAGAGACAGGTTCATTTGATTTTAGAATAGTCTTCAATACATAAATTTTAACCACCTATTATGCCCTTGGATAATTAAACCACTTCCCCATATGTCTCAAAAACAGAAATCACTGGTTTTACAATCATTAATGAGAATTCTGTGGCCAATGCATTTAGCTAAGCCAGTCAGCATAACCTACTTGTCAGAGTGATCTGTGATAATAATTTGTTCATTTTGCTTTGTTTATTCAAGTTCTCCTAAGTTTTATTTATACCTGCATATAATCTATTATGTATCATAAATATGTATTACTTTACTAAGTCATTTAGGGTCTCAATGTCCTCTCATTCAGGGCCAGAGCAATAGTACAGTGGGGAAGGTATTTGCCTTGCATGGCGGCCGACCCTGGCTCAATATTTGGCTTCCCATATGTTCCCCTGAGTAACTCCTGAGTGCAGAGCCACGAGTAACCCCTGAGCATCGCCAGCTATGACTGAAAAAGAAAAATAAAGTCATTTCATTTATTCTATGCATCCTCATACCATCCCTCTCACATTTTCCATTTCCTTGTATTTTCAGCTTTTTAAAAATGTAACTGGAGGTCTCATCACAAGTGCATCTATGACTTAGTTGCACATTTCGATAAGATCTCTATTCAAATATCACCTTTTAATAAAGTCTTTTGTCATTATTTTGCATAAAATCATCTCTCTCCATACACCTATCTTCATTTAGACTTTTCTCTTAATCTGTTTTATTTTTTCCTCGAGAGGGAGTAGTTAATAAAAGAGCTCCTTTTATTGTATGAATTTTTAATGTGAATATATTATCTGTTTATTGCTTTCCTTAGAAAATAGATGGGAAATTTTCTTAAAGCAGTCACTATGTTGCTTCAAAATTTTATTTCCAGGTATGAATCATTGGAAATAATTTAATAGGAATTTTGTTTGTTGTATTTTGCTTTTTCAGTTGTTGTTTGTTTTCTTTGGTTTGGGGGCCACACCAGTGATCTTACTCCTGGTTCTGCACTCAGGAATTATTCCTGGCAATGCTTAAGTGCCATTAGGGATGCAGGGTATCAACCCGAGTAGGCCTTCTTCATGAAATAAGTCCTACCTCCTGTACTATGACTAAAGACCTCATTATTGGGATCTATTTTCTCATATAGGAATTCCTGTATGAGGAAACAGATCCCTATAATGTTCAAGGTACCTTAGGACTAACGACTCAAATAACAGACAATTGTTTCTTGAACTGCTGGAGTCATGGAAATTCCAGATCAGAATACCAAAATGTTTGATTTGTGAGACCAGGGAATTGTGTCTCACATGGTGAGTAGAGACACACACACACAAAATCACAGATTGACTGGTTCCTTTCTATTCAGACATTATTTCCTTCACAATATAATTCCTCCCCTTGTTTTTAATGCAATCATATTAGGTATTTTGAGAATCTACATATAAATTTGAGTGGACATAAATGTAATCTGTAGTAGATATTTGATAATGATTGAATAAATATATTTTAAAATTTTAATATTTATTCATAATTTAAGTTGGTGGTTCAAATATATTTTTATTATGTGTTGCTCCTCATTATCATAAACGTCTAATTACTAAAAATTTTGAGGATGGGACCAGAGCGATAGCCCAGCGGGTAGGGCGTTTGCCTTGCGTGGCGGACCATGCCGGTCCGGGTTCGATCCCCGGCATCCCATATGATTCACTGAGCACTGCCAGGAGTAATTCCTGAGTGCAGAGCCAGGAGAAACCCCTGAGCATTGCCGGGTGTGACCCAAACAGAAAAAAATTTTTTTTTGAGGGTATAGTGACTTGATCCTCTTTGAAAATACTGCAGTATGTATAGTTAAATTTTGGTCATCTGGTACTGGTTGACAGTTACATTGTATAATTCCAAGGACAAGAGAAAAGACACTTATGAACATTAACCATAGGAAACCGTGGAAAGCAGGTTGTTGAGGAAAATTTACGTTGATAAAAAAAAGAGATAAATGGAACTAGCAAAATTGTAGCTTAATATGCTAAGGGGCATTGAGATAATCCCTGAGGAGTAGAAAAATTACAAAGGAGCCAGTATTTTCCTATTTCAGAAACTTAAAAGTAATTGCTAAAATTTTCATTGTGTCTCTGTTACCTTAAAGGGGCAATTCTATATTGAATCTTAAGTTAAATTTTCAATTTGTATCTAATTTCAAAATATAATCTGAAATGTTTATTATTTTAGCATTATTGCAATTAAATATTTTCTATTCAGCCAGTATTTATTAATTTTTCTCAAATTGCTTAAAAATTGAGACTTTTTAAGTTTTAAACTAAAAACACAATACTACCTAGTAATTAAAACGGCTGTTTTTGCTCACAACATATTTTATCTGATCTATTATTATTATTATTATTATTATTATTATTATTATTATTATTTGCTTTTTGGGTCACACTTAGCAAAGCTCAGGGGTTGCACCTGGATCTGCACTCAGGAATTAGTCCTAGTGGTGCTCAGGGAGCCATATGGGATGCTGGGGATTGAACACTGGTTGGCAGTGTGCAAGGCAAACGCCCTACTCACTGTGCTATCACTCCGGCCCCAATTATTATTTTTAATGTGTAAGCAGTACTTAGAGCTTTCTTTGAATGTTAGGTGTCTGAGCTAATTTTAATTTGATAGGCAGAGACATGCAAAGCAAGGAATTCCTACTTCAGTCAGAAATAACTGAATTTTCACTTTATTGTATCCCTAAAATGATTCTTGGCTTTCTTCCCTCTGGAGAAGTTGCATTCTGTTCAGTGAATTGTATTTCTGTCCTTTTCATATTCTCTTTTAAAAAACTGTTTTTAAACAATAAAAGAAAAACTGTTGCCTTTTTTTTTTTGGTATTACTTGTTAAAGTTGATGTATTTCAGTAGTATCAGATAATGCATATACTTCCCGATTAATCTTATTGTAATTATGTGGTATTATTTTCATCCTTCACACTTTAAAGCAAAATTTATAGCCAGCGTTTCTTCTTTCCTTAATGTATAATTAAAACACAGATGTTTGAATTTATTTTCACTTTGATTATTACTTGAAGTATTTCTTAAAACTTAAGATTTTACAGAAAAGCATAAATATATTACTGAACTTGAGTGGAGTAAATATTAAAGTTCTACATTATATCATCAAAACATCCATTATACTTCATATTAATTTTTATTAGGCCTTTGAAAAACTAGTGAACATTGTTTTACATTCAGAATAATACCTCCTATTCATCTATTTTTAACCCTTTTTTAGCCTTCTAATGCAAACTATAACCAGATGATTTAAATCACACCTCAGTAATTATTCATAGTCACTTTTGTCTTAATGCTATGAACAGAGTACTCACAATAATCAAGGTTTTTGAGATTCTCTTATCTACACCCTCTGTTTCTTATTTCTGTGCCCTATTTGATTTCTTTTAGGGAACAATATTTTCATCAAACGAAGGTTTTAAAAACATCATCCTGATCACGGCATAGATGAGTTAACATGTAAATTTTATGTCTTATATTTGAACTTGATAATGAAAAAAAAGAGAGGAAAGAAGAGAGGAAGGATTTAAAAAAAGTTTTATTTTAATTTGGCCTGGCAATCAATTCCAATTTATCCATAATTTTAATCCACCTTGTGGTTCTGGCAGGAAAATCTGAGGCACGAGTTAGATGTCTTTTTAGATACCACACCTGTCCTCATGAAGCCTTTTTCAGATTTTCGTGAAATCCACTGAAACTTCCATGCAGAACACCTTCTTCTCTACTAGGAACTCTTAGAATCTACATGCCACTTGCTGTATTTTTTTTCCAAGCAATTTGTATCACTTCATTCTTGCAATGCTAACAGATTAATACCGTTATAACAGTCATAATGGCGATTTCCTAAAATAAAATTGTATTTTGATATCATGTGATCGATTGGCTTAAGTTATAAGTACAAGTTCTTTACTCTGGTGGGCAAAATCTTAAGATCTAGAATCATATTGCAAACACTATTTCTGTTCTGACATATTATAGTTTGACAAAAGAAGCACTTTTCCCTGACCTCAAATTATCCCACCCAGCTGTGCATCAATTGATGGCATAAAATTTGCTTACAAAATATAAGGGCATAGGTATATGCTCTTAGGATTTTCTCTTACCTGTGGGAGAAGTTTTGCATAATAGCATCTCTTCCTCCCTCTGAAGGGAAGCAGCAATGAGGTGAGGTGAGGAAAGAGGTTGAGGAGGGGAAGAAAAAAGTTAAGGAAGAAAGTTCTATTTGCCAGCTCTGAAGGAGACCATGTAAAGGCTATGTTATCTCACTCAGCACAAAGAATCCAGAATTTCTTTTTCCATCATAGAGCAGCAGGTTTTCCCTCCACCCTAGCTATCCTACTCAACAATACTTCAGAGATAGCTCAGTTCTTAGCTTTTAGTGTCTGTAAAATGTAGAATTGAAAGCACACTATAGAGCTTTGATTTAGCATTTTTCCTCTTCTCACAGAAACAAAAACCTTAAAGGAAGTTCAGGCTCTTCTAAAGAGATCCTAAAGCCACTAGTGAAAGCCAGAATTCAAAGAACAAACCATTGTCTGGGAATCCTATTAGCCCAGGCAATGCTATATTCACTGAAGACTTCAGAGACCCCTGAAGAAGCTATGTAAATTATCTCATTGTGTGAGAGAAATCGGTGTTCTCCGTACTATTTAAATAAGTACTTGTTAAGCACAAAGCGGGAGGTGGTAAGCAAATGGTATGCAGTGTCCAGAGAGGAGAAAAATGTTAAACTTGGCATAAAAGTAAATACAACTTCAAAGATTAATGACTGTGGAGATGTGAAAACTGCATGAGAAAGAAAATAATATGTAAATGTGACAGAATTTATATTATCAACATTTTTAGGAGTCCTAAAGTATGTGTTCAGCAAGTAGATTTATTTATGAATATCGTAATGTTTTGAATTTTACTTGAAGAGATTATTGTTTTATCAAAGTACATACTGTGAAGAAGTACTCTGTCAGCAGAGGGATGGGGAAAAAAGAACTACCATGACAGTAGTAGGAAGTGCTCTGTACTTTTTTTTCTCCCCCTCTGAATTTAATTAATCTTTCTCCCTGGACTTCTGTGAGCTGGAAAAAGGTTTTATTTTTGTTTTGGCGCTTGCTTGCCAGATGGGGTTTTTTGAACTATCACTGCTCTAACTCTGCCAACCACAGCATTCAGAGTTAAAGAATTTAATTTGTTTTACAACTAGACAAAAGTAGAACAAGAAACTGTGGGCATTGGAGTGAAGAGGTGAGGTTCAATCCTAAGGACACAGACGGCTATTAGTGAGGTAGGCATGCAAAGCCCTCTCTATTTCTTTCTTCTAATCATTATGAAATTCCTGCTAGCTGAAGCTATTTTTTTATTATTTCTTTGACTCATTTTCATAGCTCTAAAACAAAAATGATGCAAATTATGCAATTGAAGACTTGATGTCAATTGCTATTACTTTTATACAACCTTGTGTAATTGTCAGTGATAGTTGGTGAATTCTGATTGTTTTGGTTTATATTTAAAAGCATTTAACATAAGTCCCTTTCAGAAAAGCTTTATTTTTAAGAAGCTATATAATAGGAAAGGCAGATAAAAGGTCCTTTTAATTATTTTAGAGATCATAAGAAAAATCAATAAATTTAATTTGAGTATTATTTTTATCCAGAAACTTCACATTTGTATACAATGATAGAAAAGTCACAAGGAGCTAGGGATCCCTACTGAAATCTTCCTCTAACTCCTCCATTTATGTTGTAGAAATAATAATTGATAATATTTCTAGTGTAGTATAATGTATGAGGAAAAATGGTGAAAGACAAAGCCACTCAATGGAACTGAGAAACTAAGAAAAATGTTTTTCTTTTAATTTGGTTTCTAATAGCAGCTTATATTGAGAGAGAAGAGACAAAGGAAACTTCATTGGTTTCACAGCCAGCCAGACAAGCCAAATCATAATACAATAATAATTACTTTCTTCCTTCCTCTCTTCCTTCCTCCCTTCCTATTGTAATAATTTTCACAGTTCAAAATATTACATTATGATTACTCTGCTGATGAAAAGGTGAGAGCCATTAAGATAGACACCCTGGACAGTGAGAGATTGACTTACGTTACCAATATAAGCAGGCATGCAAAAGACAAGAATAAATCAAAATCTGGCTGTGTAAGAGTCCCTTTATTAAATCAAATGAACAGATAGTCCTGACAGCATAGGTCTGAAAAGTGATATAAGTTTAGACATCAAATTGAGACAGATTTGATAAGTCTTCCAAACTCCACATCCATGATCTTGAAGTTTTCTTCAGTGAATAGCTCCTGTTTATAAGAGAGATCCTCATTCAGTAGAAGAGACCAATTGTTTTTTTGTAATAGGATACTTGAAAAGAAATCTGAGGCTCTATTCCAGACAGACATCTGTCTGGAGAAATTCCATCCGAAATAGTGTGTGCTTTTCCATTCCCACTTTGCTAATTAAATTATCTGCTTATATTGTTGTAATTTATCTTACACAATAAAATTATATTGTAATTATATGCACTTGGGCTAAATTATAATATGTGAACCTCAGCTTGCTCCCCACCCATCTGGGTGAAATTAATCTCCACTAACATCTCTGGGGCCTTTTTGGAATAAAAGCAGATTCCCCTCCCTTTTGGATACACCATCGCTTTACTCTCCACACCAGATCTCCCCCCATATCAACAACCTAATTCTACATCTCCTGAGCTAATATAGATACATACATGTCCAAATGGAAACTACTGATCGAATCTCATACTCCTCACATTTATACTTTCTGTCACTGGGTGATGATGAGCAGGGAAGTAAAAGAGCAGCTCTAGCACAAAGCTTGGACAATCTGGAGGAACTAACTACAAAGATTCATACTCAGTACAGCAGGAGCAAGGTGAGCCCAACGAAGAAGACATATAAAAGCAAAACAAATTCAATGAATGACAATGATAATGGGAGGTATAACGATTAACAACAAACTCTGTAAATTATAAGAGACTAATTACAGTGATACCATGTTGAACATTTTTAATGAGTTCAAAGAAATGTTGTCACAAGCTGTCAGCAAAGCAAAGGGAAGCGTGAGATTGGAAATAAGGAAATTTCACCAGAAGTGACAGAAGAGTATGGTAGGTGATATAAAGAGCTCTGAGCTGGGACCTAAACAATAATACAGCAGGTTGGGCATTTGCCTTGCAGGTGGCTGACACAGGTTCAATCTCCAGGATCCCACAGGGTCCTCTGACACTGACAGGAGTAATTCCTGAGTGCAGAGCTGGGAATAAAGCCTGAGCATCTCTGTGTATCACACACACACACACACACACACACACACACACAAAATTAACCAAGCAAACAAACAGAAAACAACTGACTGAGCAACAGAATAACAGCAGCTGAGGAAAGCATTAAGAAGCTCCAATTCAAAATACAGTAAATCTAAAACTACGGAATATAGGAAAATTCAGTAGTTATTCTAAACTATTAGAAATTTAGTATTTTCTAAACCATATTTCTAGACTAAAATTCTAAAAAGCAATGGATAGTACACCAAAGATCTAAGGGATGAGATCAAGGGAAATAATATAAGAATCATCAGTTTCCAAGAAATAAGAATGCAAATTTACTGAGGAATAATAGTTAAAAATCTCAGAGAAGAATTTCTTAGGGTTAAGGAATATAAACACTGAGATTCAAAAGAACCAATGGCTTCCAGTGAAAATTGACTAAAATAGAAAGATTCCAAAACATACTTTATGTAGGATGACAAACACCATAAAAGAACAGAATATTGAAAGAAGTTAGATCAAAAAGGAACTTACATATAAAGGAAAACATATAAGATTCTTAGCAGTTATATTGAATGAGACCTTTTGAGTCAAAAGAGTATTGAGGAATATAACACAAAAACTAAATGAAATGAAGATGTCACCAAGAATACTCTATCTAGTTATTCAGTTGTGAAGAAATAATAAAAAGCTTCAGAGATGGACAACAAGTTTTGGAATTCATAGCCTTGAAATCAGTTTTTTCTAGTACTAAAGGACCTTCTTTCAAAGACAAAACAAATTTTTTAGCACTTCGGAATTAAGCATGGTATTCACTCATAAGGCATATGGTTGCACTCTACTAGATTAAGAAAGGTTTGTTTGCTCCTAGCTTATTGAAAATTTCTACATATTTTCAATAATAAATTAACATTTCATTTATATTGAATGTTCCATATCTGATCAGGATTAATTTTATCTTATGCATAAAATTTTATATTAATATTTTACTTATTAGTACTAGGCTTAAACATTATATATATGATTTTTTTGAACAAAAGAAAAGCAATATTTATCTTAGATTAAAATACACTTTTGTACTTCTATAGAATTACTCATATTTTTTCTTTAAATTATTTAAACTCTCCTCTCTCACTAAATTTGATATTTGTAGGAATAATCTATTTTATTTAAATCTGAAACATATTATACAAGGGTTGGAAAGACTGTGTAGCATGTAGGACATTTACCTTATATAAAGCAACCCCTGATTCAGTATTCAACAGGTCCTGGGAGCCCTTCCAGTAGAGATCCCTAAGTTCAAAATCAGGTGTAACCTTTGACAACCACCAGGTGTGATGCTAAAACATGCTAACAAAAAACAGAGGAATAATATAAAA
This sequence comes from Cryptotis parvus, assembly GCA_021461705.1. NCBI lineage: Eukaryota > Metazoa > Chordata > Mammalia > Eulipotyphla > Soricidae > Cryptotis > Cryptotis parvus. The sequence goes on along the minus strand of JAJIBD010023042.1, from coordinate 99,003 downwards.
TATAAAGTATTAACCATAATATTAATTTTTGAAGTGTAGTTACCTGTAAAAAGGGAAGAATTACCTGTAAAAAGGAAGATTTAAAAACAAAATTTTATCAACTGTCAAAAAGTAAAATCAATAATTATATGTAATCCATTAATTAAAAAGTGGATGTTAAACCTAAAGATTTAAAACTAATATAACGCTTTCATTCTTCCTATATTCCTCTCCCTCCCCCATTATCTGATTTGCCCTTTCACCCTTCCTTCTCCCTTTCCTTTCTTTCCTCTCTACTCTACGCATCTCCCTTCTTCATTTTCTGTTTCCTTTTCGCCTCTCCTTCCTTCTTCCCTTCTTTCTCTTCAATTTTCTTTTTTCTTCACTACTTCCTTCACCAAACATTTAATGATTAATCTACTAATATCTAAAGAGCAAAATCATAGCTAGGCATATCCTGAAATATGCGATTTATTTTATTTTCAAATTAAATGAACAAATACTGAATATGGAAATCAGCATGTCCATTTTCAAGATAAAATGTGTTCAGTATTCCTTGTTCCCATGTAGATAGGGTCTAAATCTAAACAGTAATTCTTAAAATTTTGCAAAGTTGCCTAAAGAATTAATTACTCAAAGCTGACAAAGACTAGTTCTTTAATCTAAATAGTAAAAAGGAAACCAAGATTCCCAGCTGCTGAATACATAAAGTCGAAGAAAATAAGGAAAAACCCTCCTGGACATTGAAGCTAAAGGTATCTTCAAAGGTGAAACACCACTAATGAAGCAACTGGAAACAAAAATAAACATATTGGACTATATGAAGCTAAAAAGCTTCTGTACCTCAAAAGAAACAGTGATCAAGAAACAAAGACAGTCCACAGAATGGGAAAGAATATTCACCCAATACCCATCTGATAAGTGGTTAATATCCAGGATATATCAGGCACTGGTAGAACTGTACAAGAAGCAAACAACCAGCCCCATCAAAAAAAAAATGGGGAAAAGAAATGGATAGAAACTTTGACAAGGAAGAAATTCGAATAGCCAAAAGACATATGAGAAAATAGTCATTATCACTAATCATCGGAGAGATGTGAATCAAAAAACAATGAAATATCATCTCACACCACAGAGACTGGCACATATCCAAAAGAGCAAGAACAACAAGTGTTGGCGTCAAGGCGGGAAAAGGGGATTCTCATCCATTGTTGGTGGAAATGTCTACTGGTACAGCCTTTTTGGAAAACATGTGCACATTCCTCCAAGGGCTAGAAATGAGCTCCCATTTGACCCAGCTGTACCACTCCTGGGAATATACTCTGGAAAGCCAAAAACACAAAGCGGGCAGCAGTATACACAATAGCAGAATCTAGAAACAAACGGAGTAACCTGGAACTGAAGACTGGATAAAGAAACTTTGGTACATCTACACAATGGAATACTATGTAGCTGTTAGGAAAAAGAAGTTATAAAATTTTCCTATAAATGGATGACTATCACATATTATGATACCAATATCCAAGGTCAGGCTAAACATGGATCAGGAGGCCTTGTCAAAGGTGGAAATTACCACAAACGTGGAGGAGTCAGAAGTTAGGTAAGACAGAGAAGGGAACAGTGTGCTAATAATTGTCAAAGGTGCTAATACCAACCTAGAACTGAGAATTAAATACAGGCAAAAGATACGCATGATTACCTCTAAATGTATGTATTACAATCCACAATATGTAAGAGAAGGAAGAGAGAGAGAGAGAGAGAGAGAGAGAGAGAGAGAGAGAGAGAGAGAAGGGAAGAAGAGAGGGAGGGAGGGAAGGAGGGAGGGAGGGAGGGAGAGAAAAGGAGAAAAAAGAGAAAAGAACCTGCCATAGAGGCAGGCTATGGGAGAGGGAATGGAATCAGGAATCGGGGACATTGGTAGTGGCAAATGGGTACTGGTGGAGGGATGGTTCTGGAACACTGTATGACCAAAACCCAAACATGAACATCTTTGTAATTGTATATCTCATGGTGATATAATAAAATATAAATAAATAAATAAATAGATAAATAAATAAATAAATAGATGAAGGAGTAAATAAATAAAAGAAAGAATAGGTTAATTAATTAATTAGTTGATAGAAAAGGCCAATCAGCTTTAATGTGCAGGCGGAAGGATATTAGCACTTTAATAGTGGGCATATTATGGTAGCATGATTTTCTTAAAATACAGATATTTACAATTTTATAAAGTAACATTACCTCAATAAAAGAAATTGGAATTTTTAAGGCTAAAAATTAGTAAGATTAAACTAAGTAAGTCACATAGCAGTAATTCTACAAGCATAAGAAATCATATTATTTAATAGAAATTTTATAAGCTTGAAATTTTTTGTTCAAAATGATGAATCCACACATTTTATAATGGTAAGAAAATTGTATTCCTTGAAGTCAAATCATTATAGAAAAAATGTTCAGGATAAAAAGATTTCAAACTCTCTTGGTAAATATATGGAGAAACCAAATTAAGAATACTTAGTCCCATTTTGATTAAAATTTCATTATATGTGGTGGGGGCAAATCTTCTAAAATCAAATTAAAGTAAATTAAAACAAATAGTTCAATGAAAATAATAATTATTTTACAGACATATGATTTTGTTCTCAAACTATTATCTTCATTATCTGAGCAATTATGTTTAAAATTAATTCTTAGTAATTGGCATTTACACTTTTACTTTACAAATATTAGCTTAATATCACACACAAGAATTATAAAAAGCATATAGTTCTGCATAATTAAAAGAACAAATGCTGGAATTTTCAGACTTACATTTTAGACAATGCTCTCAGAGATTTGGGTCATGCTAATTCTGAACATCAGAATTCTTACTCATTTTCTTACACTTAAAAATATTGTATATGTGAAAAGAGAGAGGGGAGAGTGAGAGAGACAAAGAGAAAGAGGCTTCTCTATTTTCTTTTATTGTCTCTACAGACAGCTGTGTTTTTACTACCGTGATCAGGAGGATTTGAGTTTTTTCTCCCAGAGAAGTGCTGAGGAATAAATTAATAAAGTAGTTTTCTATAATTTATCTCAGTTTTACAAATATACAACTCTAGAAGTTTGGAAGACTTCTGGATTTACTTTTGTGTTCATAAAATTGCTCAACACTTATTTAGTTTAGTCTGAAATTTGTTAAAAACTGACTTTGTGGTGCCTACAGTCTTGTATGGCTAGTAATTACATTACATGATCCTATAACTTGAACTCAGACCTTTTATTTTTTTAATATTTTTTTGGCCTTTTAGGACCACACCTGGCCATGCTCAGGACTTACTCCCTGGCTCTTCACTCAGGAATTACACCTGGTGGTGCTTGGGGGACCGTATGGGATGCCGAAGATCGAATCCCGAACCAGCACAGGTCGGCCACACAAGGCAGACACCCTACCTGCTGGGCTATCGCTCCGGCCCCAGACCTTTTATTTTAAATCAAGATTAAATAAAGTGGCTACCCTTTTTTTTAGATGCACAGTACTAGTGCAATCCCTTTTCCAATGAAAACATTCTCATTTTGTTTTTAAATTTTCAGTATAAATAGCCGTTTTCCCTTAGATTTGTTCATTTATCCTGTATAATTTCTTTCCCACGTGTAGATGACCTAAAGTAAAACAGGAAGAATCTTGGCCAGCCAATAGGAAATGAAGGTCTCAGAAGGAAATGAGAATTGAAAGATGCTGCCCTGGAGAAAAGTTTGAGAAATTAATTTTGAAGGTCTCAGATCAGAAATCACATCAGTACTCAATCAATGACACCCAATAAAAGGATAATTCTTCAAATATTTATTGTAGGAATCACAACAAAGAAATTGTCTTTTACAAAAAACTTTTATTTTTTAATATTTGCATATTGATCTAACTAGATACATATTTTATCAGGGACGCATGTATTTAGAAAAAATTTAAATTTATATAACGTTCTCAAAAAATCAACACTAAAAAGGATGACGTACAAATATACAACTTTTCATTTTGGGGGTGCATTGGGGACACATTAATTTGTGCTCAGTACTTAATACTGGTTCTGAGCTCAGAAAATTCTTGGTGCTTGGGGGACCGTAAATGGGGTCAAGGAGAAAACCCAGTTTTAACTTGTGCAAAGCAGGTGCCTTATCCTGTATACTATATGACTCGGTAACCTTTTCCTAATCTTACATGAATTATCCAATATTCTCTGAATATGTAAATACAACCCTAATTATGCAACCCAAAGTGTATGAATTTGAGACTTTCTTTCTTTGAAGCCACGTCTGAAATACGAAGTTGACTTCAGAGTCCAGAGAAGCAGTTTCTATAGATTCCTTCTCCATCCTCTGTTAGCTTCACTTAAGCATGGCAACATGAGTTTTCGAGTTGCTGCCATACACTTTCTTCATAAGCTATCCTCAGATAATGTAAAAACATCTTTCCCAAGTTCAACAAGAAAAATTCAGCATAGCAGTTAGTAGAAATTTTATGTAATTAACTTGTATTACTATCAGGAAAAGTAAGCAAATTATCAGTTAACAATACATTTTTTGTAACTACTAACTTGTATAACCATCGAGTCAGTTTTCCAAAGTTTGTAAAGAGAAACAGATTGTGTGTGGAGGGAGGGACTAGGGTTTACACCTGGCTTTGTTATCAGGGGTCACTCCTGGTGCTGTGCTGTAAGGTACATGGAACCAAGTCGGGTCTGCTATGTGTAAGGCAAGTTAAGACAAATTCTTTAACCCCTGTATTATATCTCAGGCCCACAAAAATCTTTTTTGAAAGGAACCAAGCATTCCATTTGTAATGCTAAATGTACCAGTTAGTAACAAATGTGAGCCAACTGGAATATAAATCATAATAACGGGAAGTAGAAAATATCAATATTACTCCTGACTAAATTTAGGGATCATTCTGGTAGGCTTGGCAAGCCACATGGCATGCCAGGGATTTAACCCCAGTTGTAGAACACAAGGCAAACAAGCCCCCCACTCACTGTGCTATTGCTCCGGACCCCTAGTCATAAGGTAAATATCCTTGGATTTTGAAATGTATGTGATTTAGAACTTCATGAGTCAAATCTTCAATACTGCCAAATTTGTTATATAAGGTATACAAATGAGTCCTCTAACTTCCTGTTTGCTATTCTACATGATAAAAATGCCGTTTATTAAGTGACCAATAGTATAAGTTGTAATTTTCAATGTTTCTTCTTTTTTTTTTTAGTGGAGAGGGGGATCATACCAGACAGTGCTCAGGGCTTACTCCTGACTCTGCATTCAAGGATCATTCTGGCAGGCTTGGAGAACCACATGGAGTGCCAGGGAGTGAACACCAGTTTAATTGCACTGTGTTATTACAAGGACCCTTTTTTGCACTTTATTCTTATAAAATTTGTTTACTAAATATTTCAATAATGTTTTGTTTTTCATTTTTTAAAATCCAAATTTTCTGGTCTAACCATTGGTTTAAATTGTTATCAAATTGTAGGATAGCTTCACACCTCTATCGTGAATCTTTCTCATCATATCTACTACCAAGTTCTGCCATCTTGTGCCTGGGCCACCTGTTCCTCCCACCCTCTCCTTTCCTTCTGCTAACCACCAGGGTTTTTACAAGTCTAAGAGTTTGGTTTGATTTATCATTTGTTTTGCTGCTTTTATTTATATTCTATGTAGCAGTGAAAACGTCCAGTTTTCACTGTTATTGAAAAGACATTTATTTATTATCTTTCACTCTCTGACTCAGCATCAAAATCTCAGCATCGATCCATGTTGTTAAAAAGGCACCACTTTATCTGTTTCAACATCTGAATGTTACTCCATTATGCATATATCATCCGTAACTTTACGCAGCAATGTTCAGGGTTTACTCCTGGCTCTGTACTTAGGAATTATTCCTTGAGCTTGCAATTGCCCTGTGATGTGGGCTTGTACCCCATCCACCCAAATATTGTACAAAAGGCTTAAGTTGTGTCCGGTTAATTGAGTGCTGCTATCCAGAACTCCCAGCTGCTTTGGTGTCTTCTTTCTTTCTTTCTTTCTTTCTTTCTTTCTTTCTTTCTTTCTTTCTTTCTTTCTTTCTTTCTTTCTTTCTTTCTTTCTTTCTTTCTTTCTTTCTTTCTTTCTTTCTTTCTTTCTTTCTTTCTTTCTTTCTTTCTTTCTTTCTTTCTTTCTTTCTTTCTTTCTTTCTTTCTTTCTTTCTTTCTTTCTTTCTTTCTTTCTTTCTTTCTTTCTTTCTTTCTTTCTTTCTTTCTTTCTTTCTTTCGTCCTTCCTTCCTTTCTTTCTTCCTTTCTTTCTTTCTTTCTTTCTTTCTTTCTTTCTTTCTTTCTTTCTTTCTTTCTTTCTTTCTTTCTTTCTTTCTTTCTTTTCTTTCTTTCTTTCTTTCTTTCTTTCTTTCTTTCTTTCTTTCTTTCTTTCTTTCTTTCTTTCTTTCTTTCTTTCTTTCTTTCTTTTCTTTCTTTCTTTCTTTCTTTCTTTCTTTTTTTTTGGTGCTGGGGTTTGAGCCATAATACCCAGCTGTTATCAAAGTTTCTCCAAGTTCTGTAGAGAGAGATCATTCCTGGCTGGTTTCCATGTGTGGTGTTATATATTGAATCCAAATTTGAGAGTGTATATGTGTACCCACTGTACTGTCTTCCAGCCTCATTCTTTACATTCTGACTCATTTACTTAGCATGACATCTTTCAAGTCCACTAAAGTTAAAATAAAACGTCAAATTTTTTACTTTTCTTCTTACAGCCAAATAGTATATTGTTGTGTACGTCTACTACAATTTCTTTAACCACTCAGATTTGGGCAATTGTATATAGAGCTGTGATGATCATAGATGTATGAGATTCTTTTAGGTCCCTTGCTTCCAGGTTCCTCATTAATGCTTTAATTTTTTTTTTATTTATTCTGTTCTTGGGGTAGATTTTCCAGAGTTAAATCCCAGGATCATAGGGAAATTCTATTTATAATGTTTGAGAAGTCTCCAAGCCATTTCTGAGTGATGCTTAAGCATGCCACAGTGTCACAAACAGTGAATGAAAGTTTATTTTTATCCCATCTAGTCACTATGTATTGTTTCAGTACACTTACACAGAAGCCATTCTCACTGAGAGACAGTGATAAATATTTTTTTTTATGAGTCTGCTGCTATCTTTATGGAAATGACTTTCTTTGGGGAAATGTCTTTTTCTGAAGCAATGTCTTTTTTATGTCCTCTCCCCATTATTGTTATTATTTTTTGAGTGGGGAGGGAAGGAGTTTGTTTATCTTTTTTGAACATCAAAAGTAATGAACATTTATTCAATATTAGCCCTTTACTTTTTGGTGTGAAAATACTTTTTATCCAAACATGTGTATTTGGGAGTGCCTTTATTTTGGGCCTCATTTCTTTTGCAGTGATAAAGTTACTTAGCTTAATATAGTTCTGTTGTAGGCAGGCAGACAGGGGGCGCCACATGGCAATTAATATTCCTAAAGAAGAAGAAATCCAGAGCCATACCTGAAAACCCTAAACCAAACTTGACAAAACCACAATCAACAATAGACCCTGGGGGAAGGGAAGGCCAGAGGAATGTGTAAATGGCTTTAGCTGATTAAATCTCCTGAGGAAAATGAATCAGCCTTCCTGCCCAAAACCCAGCTCAAAGAAGACTCAAGCATTCCAGTCAAAGAAGACCACTCCCAAAGTCTACTCCCCTTGGCAACGGCCCTAGTAACCGAGGTTGAAGCCCCATATGGGAGTAACTTGGGGAGAAATCTATAAAAGCCATCCTGACCAAAGGACAGCGCTCACATGCTGCCTGGGCACACGTGTTGCCTGTGCACACATGCTGCATTGACACACATGCTGCCTGAGCCCATGTGGCCGAGCACATATGGTGCCTGAGCACATGTTTTGCCCGCATCTCCCCTCTTGAGATGTGTACTCTCTCTCTCTTTCTCTCTCCTCCCCTCTCCTAAAACCTCCTTACTAAAGTGTGTAAAACATTACTGCTCATCAACTCCTGAAAATTCTTTTCTGCGAGGAAGACAAGAACCCTAAGGCAGCCCTGGGTAAGGCCTAGGACTGACTTTCCTTTCCTGCAAAGAGCAATTCCTCGCTCCAGCCTGAGTCCGTGGCTCCCGAGAAACCTCGGGTGGTGGGGATCAACTCCCGTGCCTAGCGATCAAGAAGACAACGGGTGTGGCTTGGCGGCCACCTTGTGGGGCTGGTGGGGCTCAGGCCCACACCGTGCAGGGGGCTCATCGCCAGACTTTATCAGTCCTAAGCCTGCCCAGCAGATCCCAGGTGGCAGAGGTGGCTGGGGAGAAAGCGACCATCTCTCTCCCCTTCCGGCCTCACATAAGTCACCCGTGGGGTCCACCTGCAACAGTTCCATTTATTTATTTCTGTTTGTTTTTACTTTAATTTTAAAAACATATCATTAAAGACTCCACTGAAGTCATCATAGAGGGTACCACCTACATTTTCCTGGATGAGTTTCATGGAAATTCATATTTTTTTTTGCTTGCTTTTATTTTGGACCACACCCTAATTTCAAGATTTAATTTCTTTTCTACACTCAGGGTTCTCAGGGCTCATTCCTGGAGAATTTGATTGAACATATAGATGCTGGGGACTGCTTAAATACATGCAAAGCTATCAATCTGCCTTCTGTAATATCTGTCCCTGAGTCAGCTGCATGAGAGGCAAGCACCATAACCTACTCTACTTTTCTACATTAATTTTTCTACATTTTGTAATTTTTCTACATCACTATAACATTATGCAATGATGAACTTAATTTTACTTTATTATGAATTCCATTAAAAACTACTTTTATTTCTATTTGTTTGATTTGGTTCTGTTTTTGGAGCAGACTAAGCAATACTCAGAGAGACTCCTGCCTTAGCAAGGAATTGCTCCTGGCAGTGTCAGGGAGCCAATAGTTGCTGAGGATCAAGGATAGAACTTCTATACACAAAACATGACCTTAAGTCTGTTGAGCTAAGTACCAAAGACATATTTGTTGACCTTTGATGAATTTTGCTTCCTATATCTAGAAAAACAAATAATTTAAAAGAAAACAAATTTGGCTTTTTAATAAATTAAAATTAGTCTCAATTTTAAAATGCTATTTGTTTTTTGTCAGTGACTATTATGCTTTTTAACTGTACTTCCCTTCAGTTCTTATTGCAATAGAATTGTATTTGGCAAATTTATATGTAAATAATAATACAATATATTTTTATTTAATGAGGTCTTTTCTTATATTACAGCAATTTTCATGGATTGTGTTTTCTGTAACAAGGGGAGGAAATCATGCTCACAGCAACTCATCATTTTTTTGTTTATCTCAATTTCCACTTTCTACTCCCTTTGGAGAACAATCATTTTTCTGTACTTAACATATATATCTTTGCATATAACCTTTCAGAAGTATGCTGCTACAAATGTATACATATCAATAAACAATATCAATTGCTCTTAATTGTATTAATAAATAGTAGAGTCACTACTTCCCTTTTCTGTTGAGGAGCGCCTCTGGGGTCCCAAACAGTGCCGGGAAGCAAGTTCCCTTCTACCTCTGAAGCCGGCGAGGTAAGGATGAAAACTCAGGAATCCGATGCAGTTTTAAAGGGCTTTACTATTACAGGTTCCCATATACAATCCAAGAGCAGGGAAAACCTCCAGACTCTGCATTCCCAGCTAGGCCCCAGCCAGGTGCAGGCCAAGATGGCTGCCACCACGTGTTGAGGCCCAACAGAGAATGGAGAGGACGGAGAAGCAAAATGCCAAGGGAAGACAAAATGGCAAAGGGGGAAAAAAGAGAGCTTCTTTCTTCTTGCAGCTTATCTTATAGCCAGAAATCTGCCCAAACTCCCCAGCCCAGCCCATTCTGGGCTGGGCTATCTAGAGATGAAAACAGTAAAATAGCAGCACCTCACCCAATGTCTTTTTATATGCTAATGTCTTGAGCCAAGATCCACCTGGAAAAACCTCCGTAGGGTAGAGAAAGGGGGCTCTTAGAGGAGTCCTGCAACACTCTTCTAAATAGCAAATAAAAATGGAAATAAAACTATAAATTGGCTTTTAAGAAATAATATTTGAACCACCTATGGAAGCTAATATAATCTTTCTGGAATATTTTGGTTATATCCATTTGTAGTTATAAACTCATATTCAGTTTGAAGCAAGCTCCTGTACATTTTTGTGTCACATAGTCTTTGTATAATTTGGCAAAATTTTTCTAGCAGGGCAAGTTTACTTTTAAATCAAATTGTTTTTATTTTTTTAAAGAGTTCTCAAACTGTTGAAATCTCATTCATGATGTTTTATTACTATGCCTTAAGAACTGTAGCATAAGAGAGATTGCTTTAAGACTTCCTCTTAAAAATACTCTGAAAAAGAATAAATGCTCCATGGGAGCGAGGGTGTGGGTGTTTGCTGCACAATGTGGGAACAAATTTCTTTTTGTCTTACTACTATTTCAAAATAATGATTTCTACCATATCTGGAAAGCTATTGCTGAAATGGCTCCTGTGATTCATTCCTAGTCAGGTTCACGCGCAAGTTTACTGATAATCCGCCAAGCAGATCTCTTTCCCACACAGCATTATCTTTAATTCCCTTCTATCCATACAGTGTACTAGTGATACCAAAGTAGAAAAACATGTCAGGGTTGAACAGCACTGTTCATTTAGAAGTAAAAATGAGAGGGAAAGGAAAAAATGTGTGTTAAAATAAAACAAAACTCACGAGATGAAGACATAATTATGCTCAAGTTTTTCACTTGGATACTAAAGAAGCAAAATAATAATTCAACCATAAAATTAAAAACATGAATTTATTCATAAATCAAATAAAATGACAGTTACTTCTACTTTTTATCAAATGGGAATTTATTTATATCACACCAAAAATGGCATCAGCACACATACAGACTGCTGTGAGCATTTTCACTGGGAATTATAAAAAGACATAAAACCATAAACGCGGTATTCTCTTGGGTCAACTAAAGGTGAGAGAGGTGCAACCAAGGGATCCAGAGCAGAATCAGGAGGGAAAAGCAAGAAGCAGATTGCTAGGTGTTTTCTGAACTAACAATAAGACCTGGTATCAGACAAAGTCTCTACAGAAATTACTGGTTTGGAGAAAAAATGTTACCTGATAACTGAACTATATTTTCATGTTTTTTTTTTTGTCAAGAGGTATAATTTTAAATAGTGTGTTTTTGTTTTAAATTTCCTGAAATCTATGGAACACTTATACTTAAAAGTGTTCCAAAAATTTATCTTAGTATTATATCTAAAGTAACAAAATATTACTGTCCGAGACTGGCAGGGCTGCAGCAGGCAGCAGCTGTGGGGTAGGGCGGGCTGGGGCTCGAGGTGCTGCCTCCACAGCCCCCACGCCCCCGCCCCGCACCCCCTCAGGGCTCCCCATGCACTGCCCCCCTGCCACTGCCACCTCGGCTGTCTGCGGACCGGCGACAGCAGTGGCAGCGGCGGGCACGGCCGAGGGACTGGGGAGGCAGCTGCTCGGCCCAGATCGCAGTGAGGCACCCGGGAGGCATGGCGGGTTCTAGCCCTGGACTGCCACCCCAGCAGAGCCTCACAACAAGCCAGACGACCCCTCGACTCCATGGGGGCTGCCGTTTTCCACATCCGGACTTCCCTCTCGTCACAACTCCACCCAGCAGACCAGAATCACAGCCCAGCTCGCTCAGCCGCTAGCGCAGTTCATCAATAAATGCTTTATTTAGAGGTGACTACAGGAGTATGCCACCCACATGGCAAGCCTGGCAAGCTGCTCGTGGTCGTATTTGATATGCCAAATACCAGTAACATTTATGTTATGTCATTCCCATGACCTAATATAATGGTGTGAGGCCCTTTATGTTCCTGGAGCAAGCGGATGCCTTTGTGTTCTACTAGCATGAGACAGGACATATAGAGATGTTACTGGTGCCCGCTCTAGCAAACAGATGATGAACGGGAAGATAGTGATAGATAGTGAACAAAATTCTTATTACACTGCTTACAAGGGAGAGGAAAATACTGGCTTTAAAATACTGGTTAAAACATTATTTAACAAATATAATCAATAATTCTTGGTGTGTGTAAAGTCAGAAAGACTTCAAAATGTATCATTTCCTTTAATCTGAAAAGACAAGTCTATACCTTACAGTTAGATATTTTATCGATATGAGACAAAATATAAGTAAAATAACTGATTTGATTATACAGCAACTCTTCAAAGGAATTACAGAGTTTTGGCTACTTTCGAGGATCTCCGTGGAATAGGATGGCCAGAGAAAATGTAGGGAAACTCATGCAGGGTATCTTTATTTATCCTCCTTTAATTTCATTGGTTGACCAACAATAAGAGAGCATAGATAAAAGAAAGGGAAAAAAAAGTGAAATTAATCTTATATAACTGAATGTCTATAAAATATGGTTTTAAAACGGTGAATTTATAAGCTTTGTTTGGATAAAGATGCAAAAATCTGTGAAAATCAGATCTGATAACAAAATTTCTGAAAATTTTCATTAAGATGAGTAATTTTTTGAGATCACAGAGCTTATTTACACAGCTTCCTATCTTCCCATCTGTGCCTACAATACAGCTATAGATGGAACAATCAAGCTAAAGTCATATACAAACCTAAAATTTACCTAATAGCAACATTTAACTGGGCTCATTTGCTTTAAAAATTATAGCATTTTTAGCTTAATAAAATCTCTATTAAGAAAGCAATTAAATATAAATAAGGAAGAATTTTCTAATTTACAGATAAGAAAACTGAGACCAAAGCATATATTGTAAAACAAATTATTCAGTTCTCAAATGGCAGAACTAGAATTTAATCCAAGTGATATAATAATGCTGTCTAAGGTTTAAAGCCATCATGCTGTGATTTCAGTGAAAATAATAATCTAGCTCTTTAAAGAAAGTAGAATTCCCCATGACACACACAAAACCAGGATTCCACAAAATGTGAAGCATATACCCCTATAGAGTTAAAATCTGTTTATCTATGTACAATGGAAGAAAAAGTGAGTTAAAGCTTCCTTTGTAATTACTAATAAAATTTCTCCCTTTTTATCACAATCCATTTTGTGAAATTATTCTCTCCATCAGTGGATTTTTCTCCAATTTGTAGGATGAAAATCAATTTTCCAGTTATCAAAAAGTTTAACCTATTTCAGAATCTCCATTATTATACTTTCAGTGTTTTCTAAAGTATTACAGAGAAAAGAAAGTGTTTATTTTAATAAGAAATTTTTGTTTAATTTTTTGTTTAAAAATCAAGCATCATCTTTAGAACTTCTTCCTTGTACATATAGACAGTGTTCTCCTAAATTAATGTTCATTAGCATTTTCCTTAATACATCACTACCAATTGCTGCCTGAATTTTCTCTGATAAACCTACGTTCTTTCTTTTATGGAGTCTTAAATTCAGGCTTCTTTAAAATCATTTGATTAAAGAATTGAGATTTACAAGGCAGTGATAGTTGATTTCTAGGCATACAATATCACAACAGTCCAGTACCAGTGAGAAATTTCTTCCTTTTCTAAAAACAAAAATCACTATGAGATACACAGTTACACAGTTGTTCATTGGGCTCAGTCATACTATGTTCCAACACCCTTCCCTTCCTCACTGTGCATTTCACACAAGCAATGTCCCTAGTTTCCTTCCTTCCCAGTCCTCCTTCACCCTGTCTGCCTCTGTGACAGATACTTTCCCTCTTTCTCACTCTCTCTTCCTCTCTCTCTCTTCCTCACTCTCTCTCTCATTCTCACTCTCGTGGCTGGTATTATCATTTCCAACAATTATTAGCACATTGATCACCTTTTCTGTCCTACCTAACCTCTTAGTCCCACACACTTGCGGTAGATTCCATCCACTGATAAGAACTCCAGACATGTTTTTCCTTGCATGTTGATATCATACTATTTTTTTTTATATCCCACAAATCAATGCAGCCATTCTATATCTATCCTTTTCCTTCTGGCTAATTTCACTCAGCATGATCCTCGCCATGTTCATCTACTTCTAGGCAAATTGCATAACTTTGTTTTTCCTGTGACTGATCCAGAGACTCACATACACGGGGCAGAGCTGCTACCAGCTCTCCCTTTGCCCAGCTGATCATGAGGTACCTGGGAGGGAAGGCGTGTTCTAGTCCTAGCCTGGCATCCCAGCAGACCATCACAAGAAGCCAGAGGAACCCTCACACCATGAGGGCAGCCATTTTCCACATGCAGGCTTCTCAGTTCATCAGAGCTCCACCCAGCAAAAGAGCTGATCACAAGCCCGGTTTGTCAACAAATGCACAAGATGAGAGGTGACTGCAAGAATATTCCACCCGCATGGCAGAGCCTGGCAAGCTACCCGTGTCGTATTTGATATGCCAAATGCCAGTACTTCATTTCCATGAAATGATGGAATGGTTCAAGTCTCTTTATGATACTGGAGCTAGCAGATGCCCTTGGGCTACACTAGCATGTGACAGGATGTATGGAGATGTTACTGGTGCCCGCTCGAGCAAATCAATGAACAACGGAAGACAAGTGATACAAAAAGTTTTTTTCTGACAGCTGCATGTATTCCATTGTGTAGATGTACCAAAGTTTATTTATCCAGTCGTCTGTTTTCAGCCACTCTGGTTGTTTCCAGATTCTGCTATTGTGAATATGCTGCTATGAACATAAAAAGTGCAGATGGTGTTTCTGCTGTGGGTCTTTGACCTCCCAGGGTAATTTCCCAGGAGCGGACTTACTTTGATTTTAGATTTTCGAGGAATAACCATATTGCTTTCCAAAAGGACTGTATCAGTTGACATCCCCACCAACAATGAATGAGAGACCCTTTTTCCCCACATTCATGCCAGCACAGGTTGTTCTTGCTCTTTAGGATATGTGCCAGTCTCTGTGGTGTGAGATGATGTTCCTTATTATTTATATTTGCATTTCCCTGATGATTAGTGATGATGAGTATTTTTTTCATATGTCTTTTGTTCATTCAAATTTCTTTTTGGAAATTTCTGTTCATTTCTTCTCCATAGTTTTTGATGGGGTTGGCTGTTTTCTTCTTGTAAACTTCAACGAGTGCCTGATATATCCTTGATACTAACCCTTTGTCAGAAGGACTTTTTGGGTGAATATACTTTCCCACTCTCTGGACTGTTTGCATCTCGGTCGCTGTTTCTTTTGAGGTGCAGAAGCTTTTAGTTTCATATAGTCATATGGTTATCTTTGCCCAATTGCTTTGTTAGTGGTGTTTCATTTTTCGAAGATATCTTTATCTTCAATGTCATGGAGGTTTTTTGTTTTCCTATATTATCTATGATGTCCTTAGAGATTAATGTCTGAGGTTGAGGTCTTTCATCCATTTTGATCTGACTTTGGTGAATGGTGTTAGGAGGTCTAAGTTCATTTTTTACATGTAGCTGCCCAGTTTTCACAGCACCATTTGTTGAAAAGGTTTTCTCTGCTCTATTAATATTTTTTGATCCTTTATCGAAGATTTAATGATGCAAAATTTGGGAATGTGTGCCAAGGTATTCAGTTCTATTCCATAGGTATACAGGTCTCTCTCTATACCTATACTATGCTGTTTTAATTACTACTGCTTTGTACTTTGTAGTAGAGTTTAAAGTTGGGGGGGAAGTGATACCCCCTATCTTCTTTTTTCCAAGGATTGCACTAGCTATTCTGGGGTTCATTATTTCATACAAACTTCAGGACAATTTTGTAAATTTCTTTGAAGAATGTCAATGGTATCCTTATAGGGACCACATTAATTCTGTATAAAGCTTTAGAAGATACCATAATTTACAAAGCTGTTCATAAAAGAATTGTTAGATGTAAACAGCATTGCTAACAACAATTAAACCACCAGCATCCTCAGGGGCCCTCCATCCTCCAACCTGCCCATTTGGTAGTAATATAACACATTTGTTTCTCAACATTTTCCAATATCGCTTCCTCCAACATTAAAAAATGGAAAGTGGAATTATCACAAAACAAATCAGTATCTCAGTGTGTGATGATGAATTTCTATATTATTTTAACCCATTATAAATAAGCAAATGAGGGTTCATTTTTCCCCTATTGTCAGACATATAACAAATTATTTCATAATAATTGTTCCAAGAAACTTGAAAGAAGGCAAGAAACGTATTAGAAAACAAATAAGTAAAAGTAAATTTGTGATGATTCATTCTTAAATGTTTTAACCTTTCTTAGTCTAGTTCAAAGAAGACAACTCAATAAATGTTTCTCTGACAAGAAAGTATAATGTGATTCAAAAACAAAAAAAAAGCAAAGATAATTCAGTTCACTATTCTTTCTGGAGATATCAGCACCTTTCAGTCAAAGTAGGCAGAAAATTAGCAATGACACAACCATGACAATAGATGTAGAAGTAGCATTTAATAAAGACTGTATTTATTGAGAAAGAAACTTGATAGGTTATTTTTTAGGTGTGTTTTAATTTTATTTTGAGTGTGGACTAAAAATGCCTAAAAATACCATTAACATTAATAATATTTGAAAAAATTGGATGTTCCTAGGCCTCATTAAAAGTAAACTTAAAATGAGGAAGACCATCCTCTGATGATCTTCCTCAATTAGATCTAGAGGATACTACAGTGGTGACTTTTTATGCTTCCCTGAGTCTTCCAGGAGTCATCTTTGAGTTCAGTTAAGGAATAGTGCTGAAAACTGGCATATGTGACCCAGAATCAAAAAATTAAAAAGATTAAAGTTCACCCACAAAGTCATAGAAAATAAGTTTACTTTATTTTCAAATTAAAGAGGAAATGTCATTAAGTAAAATAGACTGTATGATTCTATTTATACACTATAGTTATAATCTACGAAATATTCTGGTAAATAAAAAAGTATAAATACAGTAAGAGTATAAGTGGTCCCAAAGTTTTAAGGAAAGGAGTAAAATTTAAAACACAGAGGATATTTAAGACAGTTAAACTATTATGAAAAATTATCAAAATGATAAACATATGACTATACAGTTGTCTAAGCCCATAGGAAATTCACCAAATATGAAAAGCATCATAAGTTATAGATTGAGCAATTATGATGTGCTGATGTAAATTCATCAGTATATATAGATTTATCACTCTTGTAGGTTCATAGATATTTAGGAACACTACAAGTGTAAGGGCAGTGAAAAAGAGAATTCTTGTACAGTTTTTTTGATTTTTGTGTGAGTGAAAAAAGGAAGAAAATTTTGAATTTACTAGCAAGTTTATTATCATCATATATAAAAGAGATTAAAAAAAAAACTCCCATGAAGTATTTGATACTGCGGGGCTGAAAGAAACTCCAGTGGGTTGAACTTTTTTGCCCTGCATGAGACTGACTTCGGGGTTTGATATCGGACATCCCATATGGTCCCCCAGCACTAACAGAATAATTCTTGTGTGCAAAGACAGAAGTAAATCCTGACCACCAAAAAACAAAACAGAACAATAAAACATGTTGATATTGAGAAGCTATGTTTCTTTAGGAGGAGACATACACAATATTTAATGCTGGACAACTAACCATATGCTTGCAATAAGGTTTCTTTTATATGGTTGATTAAGTTTTTATTAATAATTTTAGTGAATGAATTAATAGTACTAAAAGTTAAAAATGAGTATTAAATCATCTTTAATTATTTTAATAGTATTAATGATAATTATTTTCTGTGCTTGCCTTAAACACAGCTGATGGGTTGCGTCACAAGCACTGCATAGTCTGCTATCCTTTCAGGAGTCATCCCTGATCATAGCTAGGTATGAGCCCTGAGCACTGCTGAGTGTGACCTAAAATGAATATGAAACAAATGTAGCTGCATACTAATATTGATATAATATTGATACATAGATAGGCTAAGTTTCAAATTCCTACCATATAAAGAACTTCCAAGTATATCCATATAATAGGAGTCCCAATAAAAGATAATTTCCAATCTTTTATAATCCTTGAAGATTCACTTAGCATATAGTAAAGATACTGGGAACTCCAATTTTTTTCTTAATGAGTTTTGTTACACGATTCCTCTAAGAGCCTCTGCATCTGCCCTGGATTGCCTCCTGCAGGTCACTTCTTAGATAGGGGGTAGTCTAAATGCGGCAGTTTATCTGACCATGTATTCTATACTGGCTGGTATAAATATTCTCTCATGCTACCACAATCATCGTGGGACTAGCTAGATCTTACCAGCATATTTGCCTGGCCACATTGGATCTCTAAGTAATTAGACCAGAGAGAAATGCTGTTTGCCTCCAAGTAAGCAAGCATGGCTCCCTGATAACTCAAAGGCAACTAAAATGCAAAACTAGCATGAAGTATACAAGACTCTTGTGAAGGCTTGGAGAAATATTTAACTGGCATTAGTATTAGTCTTTGGTACAGAGACATGCCATTTCAGAAACACCCTTCTCTACCCTTTAAAAGGCATTTCCAGGCAGATCTTGGCTCAAAACATTAGCATATAATAGGGCCTAGGTGAGGTGCTGGGAGAAATTACCTAAGGGCATTTGACCCTTCCTGCTTCCCATAATAGTGGGAGGTCTGAGTTGCAGGGGTATAAAACCAGCCTGCTTCCTCTCTCTCTCTCTCTTTTGGGGCTCTCTCTTTGTGAGCTCGCATCCTTCTTGGGAGTCTTGTCTTTGTCTCCTCTTTGCAGGGTCTTTACATGTTGTGGCAGCCATCTTGGCCTACACGTGTCTGGGTTTCTAGTCAGTAATCCTCAACACCGGGTTTTTTCCTATTTCTGATTTGTATGCCTGAACCTGTGATAAGTAAAGCCTTTTAAAACTGCATCGGATTCCTGAGTCTTCATCCATTCCCTGCCGGCTTCAGAGGTAAAGGGAACTCGCTTCCCAGCACTTTGGCGACCCTGGCGGCATCCCCGACAAGTTTGATGTTTAGCTTAGAATCTTATAAACAGGTAAACCACAATTGTTCCTCACAATTTAACCTCTCCATGATGTGTTGAGATTATGTTTTAGAAAATAAGTTATTACAAACATTGTACCTGTCATAAACAAATAGTTCTAGAAGCACAAAGCTGCTAGTTTGAATTTACCTAATGTCATCACTTTGATGTGTGAAATTTCTTGAAGCTTTAATCTTTATTTGTAGCAGTAAAAACTATTCCACATATTATCATTTACAAAGCTTTATTTTATTTTTTTATTTTTTTATATTATACCACCATGAGATATATAATTACAAATATGCTCATGTTTGGGTTTCAGTCATACAGTATTCCAGCACCCATCCCTCCACCAGTGCCCACTTCCCACCACCAATGTCCCCCATTCCTCCCACCTCCCCCAATCTGCCTGAATAGCAGGTATTTTGCCATCCATGTTTTGCCTAGCCTTGGATATTGGTATCATACTTTTTTTTTTTTGCTTTTTGGGTCACACCCGGCAACACTCAGGGGTTACTCCTGGCTCTGCACTCAGAAATTACTCCTGGCAGTGCTCAGGGGACCATATGGGATGCCGGGGACTGAACCCCGGGCCTGCTCTGGGGGGGTGCATGCAAGGCAAACACCCTACCTGCTGGGCTATTGCTCCGGTCCCCATACTATTTATTATATTCTGCAAATAGATTATCATTTACAAAGTTTTAATCCTTCCTTCTTTCCTTCCTTCCTTCTTTCCTTCCTTCCTTCTTTCCTTCCTTCCTTCTTTCCTTCCTTCCTTCCCTCCTTCCTTCTCATCTTCCTTTCCTCTTTCCTTCTTTCCTTCCTTCCTTCCCTCATTCCTTCTTTCCCTCCTTTCTTCTTTCCTTCATTCCTTCCCTCCTTCCTTCCTTCCCTCCTTCCTTCCTAGTTTCCTTCCTTCCTTCCTTCTTCCTTCTCTCTTTTCCTCCTTCTTTTTCCTCCTTCCTTCCCTCCTTCCTTCCTTCCCTCCTTCCTTCCCTCCCTCCTTCCTTCTTTTCCTCCTTCCTTCCCTCCTTCCTTCCCTCCCTCCTTCCCTCTTTTCCTCCTTCCTTCCTTCCTTCCCTCCTTCCTTCCCTCCCTCCTTCCTTCTTTCCTTCCTTCCTTCCCTCCTTCCTTCCTTCCTTCCTTCCTTCCTTCCTTCCTTCCTTCCTTCCTTCCTTCCTTCCTTCCTTCCTTCCTTCCTTCCTTCCTTCCTTCCTTCCTTCCTTCCTTCCTTCCTTCCTTCCTTCCTTCCTTCCTTCCTTCCTTCCTTCCTTCCTTCCTTTTTGAGCCCCACCTGGCAGTGCTCATAGATCAGTGTGACTTTGTTTTCCAGGCTCACTGGAACTGCAAAGGGAACCATAAACAATGCCAGAGGTCAAGTTCGGATGAGCTGTATACAAGGCTGTCACAATCTGTCTCCAAATCAAAATTATTTTCTTTTACATTTTCTTCTTGATAGCAGTAATCTTAGGTTTGGTTTGACTTGTCAATTTATAGATGAAGAAAATTCTACAGACCAAATAACTCATTTACTTATACCTTCCTCTGCGAGATAGCTGCAAATAGGACTGAGGGTTTAACTATTTCATCTACAGCTTACTACTAGGTATATTAAGCACATAATGTAATATGTTTAACTTAGCTATTTTATGACTGTAAATGAGGGATGATTATAAGAACCCAAATAACTGATACTTAGTGTTTAATAAAGGCATACCACTACTATTACCATTCTATACTATAACTATTTTCATATTCATACTGTACTAAAAAATGTCTTGAGCAGAGTAAGATAATTTGGTTCAGGGGAAATATTTGATTTCTATATTCATATCAAAATTAACACCTAAGTTCTTTATAATCTATGTGGACTATAAGTTTTCACAGACCTTATAGTAGCTTTTATTTTGACATACTGCCTCTTTGTATTCTTTTCCCTCGCCTAGCATTTTATTTCATTTCATTATTTATTAAAGAAATCATGCTTATCCTTCAGGATGCATCAAAATGCTATTCCTTCACGACATTTTATTTTCTGTGATGAGTTAGTTGTTCTCTTTGCATTTTCAACCATACTTTAACATGAATATTATATTGTACTTTCTATTTACTTCTCTGTTTTCTGTTGTACACATATTGGAAAGCTTAGTCTATGGTTTATTCATGCCTATCTGGCAACACACAGAGCACATAATATGTTTGTAACATGACATATGATATGTTGTCTATCATAAATTATAAATAAAAACATTCACAAAATCGTTCCATGCTCGTTTTAAGCACATGATTTTGACATGCTTTATCTAAAAGGGACTTAATAGAAAGTGACTGCCAGTATTTATCTGAAATATTTTACTAACTGAAAATATCTACAAATATTTTATTTATTTAAAAATCAGTAATACTATTCTAAAATTTTATTAGTTATTCATAACCAAAATAAAATGAAAATTGTTCAAATAACTTAAATAAAGGGTGCACTAACAGAATGTATAGCTACATCTTTTTGTTAACAACTGTGTTAGCAATTGATGGCTTTTTATTTTAGGTGGATACACTTTTTAAAATGAAATAACTTTATTATTTTTGTTCATTTGGCTTTTAAGGATGCTCAGTGGTATTCAGTGGATACTCCAAGCCAAGTGGTTTAGAAAAATTCCCAGAGGTGTTCAGGGGACCATGCGGTATCACTGAGGCCTCCCATGTTCAAAGCAGGCCCTTGAGCTGTTTGAGCCATATCTTCTGGAATAAACTTTTTTTTTCCGGTTTTCCTTGAAGGCACATCATTGCAATTCAATCCATTCCTCACATAACATGATGTGAAATCTAGTACAATTTAATTTTAGAAATGTTAGATTATTTTGACTAGTTCATGAACAATATTTTCTTCTTTTTTTAAAATGCTTTTTGTAAACTACTATATCTTTTTATCTTTTCAAGTCTATCTAAAATTCCACATATTCCAAATATGTCAGGTAACTATATTTCTGAATAAGGATTTACTAAAGAATTTGAATGGAAATATATCCTTGCCAATTCAAAACAGAGTGCCTAAAATATAAAAGTTTAAAATATGTGGTTTTAATAAGCAATTCTGAATAACAATAGCCTTCAAAGTAGCCTTGGAGAATTTGCAAAAGCTCACATTAAACTATAGGG
Source organism: Cryptotis parvus (assembly GCA_021461705.1). NCBI lineage: Eukaryota > Metazoa > Chordata > Mammalia > Eulipotyphla > Soricidae > Cryptotis > Cryptotis parvus. The sequence goes on along the minus strand of JAJIBD010023042.1, from coordinate 76,918 downwards.
TAAAAAGTTTATAGGCTATAAATTTACATGGTAAGGAAGATACAATGACACAAAGGTGGTTTTTCCAGACGAGGCTTATCCATTACACTCCAGATGTGATGACACCTGCACTTTCCCCAAAAGTAGGAAACTCGACTGCATAATATGTGGGGGACTCTGTTAGTGCTCTCCCTGAAAGAAAAAGATAAAAAAGAAGTTTATAGGCTGTTTTTATTATTCCCTCCAACATGGCTTTGGGAAAGAAAACTAACTTTTAAGCAGGTTTAAGTTCAAGTATGACCTAAACACTAGCATTAGTGTTACAATGATCATATTTTAAAATACATCAGTACGTATCAGTAATATTGGGAATGAAGGATTTTGCTGCTGTTCAGCCTATGGGTTTCATTTCCGTAAAACATGTTTACAAAAGTCCTTGTCTTTGTCATGTATTTATATCTACATATTTTTCAAATCTAACACCAAAGGGGTTAAATAGGATATAAATATCTAATTTAATGCTGTATTCAATGAGTTCAGATACATGTTTAAGACCAGTGTTTTAAGACCATATTTTAAGACCAATCAATAAGTATTAATTGAACTCATAGAGACTTAAAATCAAAAATGTCTTTATTTATTAATATGCCTAGAACCATTAAAAAAAGTCATCACACACAAGATGATTTGAGCAAAGGGACTCCTATTTAGGTGACATGGAATCATATCTAATCATGTTACAAAGATTTGAGTATGCCAGAGACAACAAGAGTGCTACTTAGGGGATGAAAATAGGAATAAGACAGTGAGCAATATCTCTAGTAAGAGGCATTAGCAGGCAATGGAAAAGATTTCACCCAGCATATTTGAAATGGTTTAATGTCCAGCTGACAGTATACTAGCTTGGTGTTGTAGATAAGACTAAGTGAGGGTGGGGGGATTTGATATTTGTTTTAATTTTCAAACTAGCCTAGATGGACAGAGGCCAAAATAAAAATGAAACAGAACTTTAATTTTTATAAGCATATGTGTGATCTCCATTGAATTGGCAACAAGATTACAAGATTAAGATGTATCCTGTCTTTAAAGTGAACATATTAGCAGCAGATTACCTTCAAGGAGTATGAACTAATTCTCCCTGGTTCTTTAGAGAATATATTTAGTTGACTTATATTTTGGAACTCAAGGCAGCAAATTGAATTTGTATGTGTTGATAGTCTAGTATGTGTGTGTCATTTGTCTATTAAATTAGATTTTAAAGGAACTCTTGTGATACCATAGTGAAAAATGAGATATGAATTACAATGCCCAATGTTCTGTAAGTTCTGAGCGCTGCTGCAAACCAATCAATATCTAGTGAATGTCTCAGGCATCAGGTTGAAAGGGTTAAGTGCAAGCAGTTTAGATGAATTATCCCCAGAAAATTGTTTTGCAATGGTATAAACCGCCTTTTGATATCAATCATGTTAGTTTTAGAAAGTATAACCCAGACAAACAGAAATAATATCCCCATGCCATTTTCCAATCTTCAAGTCACTGGAGGAATATTGGCTGGCTCAGTAACAATTATTTTTAAAATAGTAGAGCTTGTGCTACGAAGAAGCATTGACTTAAGTGATATGACCACTGAATAATAGAAGCTATTCAGTCACTATGACTAAGAAATAGAACTATAATATCATAAGCAATTTAAATCTAGTCTTTTGAGATTGTATTCAGGTAGTAAGAAGTAAAATAAATGAAAAGTAGTGTATAGTGGTTATAATTACTATTAAAAATTTGGTGGGACTGGTGTTGAACAATGAATGCTTGTGACAACTGTACAGCAAAGAAATTTGTAATTCACAGTGTTTTAATAATAAAAAATAAAACTGAAATACAATTAAAATTTTTAAAAATGTACCTGAATCTTAGTTTGTCCCTCTACTAAACATACTGATCAGCTGATCACATCCCATTATTCTTGACATCACGTTATTTGTCAATTTGCTCAAGCGGGTGCCAGTAACATTTCCATTTGACCCTATCACATGCCAGGTAGCCCAATGGCATCTGGTTGATTCAGGAATACAAAGAGCCTCAAACCATTCGTTCAGGGTCTTGGCGGAAGAAGTCTGACCATCTTGTAGGTGGGTGCCCACGTGATCTTTTGACATCCCGTGGGATCCAGTCAGTAATGGCTCTACTCCAGCAGTCATCTCCAAATCGCATGACATGTCCAGCCCATCTGATTTTCGATGCCTTGGCAAATGAGACAGTGTCCCTGATTCTGGATCGTTGACAGAGGTCAGAACTCCGATTCCTTCTTTCAAGTGAGTGAGGCATGATATTCCAAGCATAGCTCTTTTAATTCCTTTTTGGGAGATCCAAATAGCATTCTTATCCTGCTTTCGTAGGGCCCAGGTATCTGAGGCATATGTTACTGCAAGGAGAACGGTGGAGTCAAAGAGATGTGCCCAGGGCCGGGGGGTTCTTTGTCCTTTTATCTATTTCTTCGATGCTCTTGAAGGCATTCCATGTCGCTCTCTTCCTCCTGCGCAGCTCAGGTTTTAGGTCATTCATCATGTTGACATCTCGACCTAGGTACACATAACTGCTGCATTCAGAGATGTCTGTTCCATTGAGAGTGAATGGAGCCTCTGAAGCTAGTTCATTTATTCCCCCTCTCCAACAAGTTCATTTTTCATGAACATTGTTTTGTTGAGAATCAGCTGTAGACCTATATTTCCACATTCTCGGTCAAAGTCAGCCAGCATTTGTGCCGCTTGGCTAATGTTTGGTGTTATTAGAGCGATGTCATCAGCGAAGCAGAGGTGGTGTAGTTGCCAACAGTCTACCTTCACTCCCATTCCTTTCCATTCTAATTGTCACATGATATTCTCAAGTGTGGAGCTGAAGATGTTTGGTAAAATGGTATCACTCTGCCGAACCCCTCTACCTAAAATATCACTAAATTTAATGTTCAGACACAGGTAAATATGGTCAATATAGATCTACATAGAAAATATTCATGTTGGGATTTTAAAAAGTAACAGTAAAAAATGCCTTCAATAAATATATCTTAAAATGCAGGCAAACGGTCCAGTATCTTACATGATGTATATTTTGTGGCATAAAAAATATTCTCATCAAAAGAATCATTTCACTTCTTAAATCTGCCTAATATATGAAGGTTAGAAGGTAATATAAATCTTTGTAGTTTAAAACAGTAATTAAGAGAATTATAAAAGGCTTTTTTAGGCTGGTCTTTGTCTCTGATTAAGCAAAAAGACTTATTATTAATTGGTAATGATAGAATATGATGAGAATTTCTGAAAATGTGTATAGTTTATTATCATATAACTATATTAGAAAAAAAATTTCTGAATTTAAATATACATACAAAATTTAACCAGAAGTCCCTAGTTACTTATTTTCTAGAGTGGTGACCAAGAGATCTATGGAGCTTGAGGTTTCATGATTTTAGGCAATATCTTTTGAGGTTTAATATATAAATATCCTTAATACTTATATTATTTGAACCAAATTAGCAATGACTCAAAGAAATAAGAGAATACTACATTCGCTTCATCTGGGTAACATTACATCTGTCCATGCCCATTCTGTTGAAATTTCTACATCTCTCACAAGTCCTGCTGTTTGAACAATATGTTCTCCTTCACATGTAGCCAACTCCATTTGGCAAGCAGTATCTTTGGCCATCTGCAATTGAAGCATAGCTAGTTTTGTTAATCACTCCCAATGGCATTCACTGCATTACATTTTTTTTCAATTAATTGTTCCCAGGTCATTTCATCTTGCAGGGAATTGCATTTAAAGGTAGCTAATAAAACTAAGATGACTGACACAAGCTGTTGGATATATGGAAAATGAGCACATCACCAGAACAAAGATGGTCCATAAAAATCTTTGTGATGAGATGAAATACAAAACATCAATTATATCGTGTATTGAATTTAGACCACATGCAGAAGAAAACAACACTTCTACTATGCCAAGCACTTTAAGAAGTCCCTAAATTATAGACCCTAGATGACCTTCTCCTTTGTCAGTGATAATGTTTGAGTGACCATGGGCATGCCCATCAACAGGATGGACATGGACAGATGCAATGTTACTAAGATGCAACAAATGTAGTATTCTCTTATATCTTTGGTGTCATTGCTATTTGGTTAAAAAAATATGCATTAAGCATAGTAGTATATTAAACCTCAAAAGATATTGCCTAAAATCATTAAATCTTGAGCTCCATAGATCACTTGGTTACCAGTCAACTTAGAAAATAAGTAACTGGGAACTTCTGGTTAAATTTTGTATGTATATTTAAATTCAGAAAGAATTGTTCTCATATAGTTTTACGATAATAAACTATAAACATTGACCATTTGAATGACAATGATAATGTTTGGATGATTATCTTTGAATGACAAGCAAACAAATTTGATATTAGGGGCTGTACAGATAATATCGTGTTTGAAATACTTACCTTACTTGTGGCTGACCCTGCATTGATTCTCAGTACTTCATAGTCCCTACTGGGAGTGATCGCTGAGCAGAGAGCCTCAACACTATTGTGTGTAACCCAAACACCTTTCTAACTCTCCTGAAATATATAATTATCCACTTATAGAAGTCTAATAATGATAAAAGATTGATTTCAATTTCTCACTTAATCTGTTTGGGCCCTTTGCTTTGCTTACATTTCACAGTGATTTCATTCTTAAAGGGTACATTTTTTAAATTTCTTCATAGACCTTAAATATATTATAATGTATCAGTAAATACATCCCTGAACCAAGAAATAACCAGTAAGATACAGGGATGAAAGCAATACAATAAATTAAAAATGCCAATAGATTTAATGAACAAGCTGAAATATTTAATTATAAGGATCAGCAACATATCACTGACTGGCTGCAACAAAGTTTCATATGTATCCACAAACTAAATATTGAATGTAGCAAAAAGGTACACATGATAACCTCTAGATGTATGTATTACAATCCACAATGTGTAAGAAAGGGAAGCGAGATGGAGAGAAAGAAAGAGAGAGATAGAGAGAGAGAGAAAAGAAAGATAGATAGGAAAGAGAGAAAAGAGATAAAGAACCTGCCTTAAAGGCAGGGTTGGGGAGGGGAGAGAAGTGGGGTCATTGGTGGTGGGAAATGGGCACGGGTGGAGGGATGGGTGGTAGAACACTGTATAACTGAAACTCAAACATGAACATCTGTAATTGTATATCTTACATGGTATAATAAAATAAAAATAAAATTCAAATAGTACTGGAATTTTTATACTACTTAATTTTATTTTCAAAAGATTTTATTGATGTGTATGGTATCATTTTTTGTAAATGAAGTTATTGCAGCTAAAAGAGAACAAGTACATATCCATGAGGACATAATTGAGAGTAGATAACTGATAGTGTGAAAATTACAATGATTCAGTATTTTTCATGTCCTGAATATACCTCTTCCTTTTAACATGAAACAAGTCATGTGTGTTACAGGTTTATACTAAAGATTTCTATCAGAAGTGACAGAATATATATAATATATATTTAATATATACATATATTATATATCAATATATATTATATATGTGTATACGTATATACATATATGTATATAATACACATATATATGAATATATATATACACATGTGTGTAGATATATAATATATGTATATATACGTGCATATATATATATATATACATACACCCGTGTGCTTGTGTATGTGAGATTCGAACAAAATCTAAATACTATTATCCTTTAAAATATTTCTCCATAACATTGTTAACTATGGTTTCTTTTTTCCCTATTATATTAAGACTATTAGAATAAAAATGTATATGGCTAGTAAATAACTGTGATGGAATTAAAACAGAGGTCTACATTTATCCAAAAATCATTTCACATTTCATTTTAGAACCTATGAATAACTAATGAATTGCAGTTGATATAATTCTGATAATAAGGAAATACTTATTACAAATGTACATCAAATTATATACAAAGATGTAACAAATCTCTGAATCTAACTCTTGACCTTTATATTATCTCAAAAACCCAGTAAATTATAAGCAAAACCAGAAAACCTGAAGCAAAATTGTCTTCATATTAATTTTATTTTTTTTAAATTCCGGTTTCTTTTGTTCAGAAATGGAATTCTTTAACTAGTCACTGTGGAATGTTAAGTTTAACATCTATGATTTTGCAAAGATTTAATATTTGGGGTGATAAACTTTTATGTGGGCTAAAATTTGGTCCAGTTTCTTCAGCAATTCAAATGTCTTAATAGAAACAAATGAAAAAACAAAACACGTTCTCAAGAGAAAACTCACAAATACCTATACATAAAGTGTGGAAATTCTTATGCTTGTGTAGCAAATATTGATTGAGTATTGATTATGTTCCAGGTCTTATTGTATACATACAGATTGAATTACATAGTGCAGTGTCCATGCCTGGAAGGGCTTATATTCTAATTCCTGACAGTACTACTCAGCTGAGACACTGGTGTAAATACCTTATGCTACCTCAGATCATGCATTTATTTTCTTAAATTTAGCCACATTAGTACGTCCTGGGAAAAAATTTTCAGTAGAGCTATATGCTATATTCACAAATCTATTTACAAATATATATTACTTGCTTTCCTTCTGACCTTTCAAAAAAGCTATTTGCAGAATTGTGTTAATGTATGCACTCTAACCTGCATGTCAAAAAATAACTTGTTTCTCTTGGGTGAAAAGAAAACCTCACCAGGAGTGACTTGCTGCTTTGTCTTCACCAAGGGGACTCTGAAACAACTAGAGATCTTTTACTGCCAGCGATCCCTGTACTAATACACATTTCACAGGGTTTCTGCAATAACTATCTTTGGGTCTTCTCATAAGAGCCCTAAAATAGCCATAAATTTTCCTCCGGAGAGTAAGATAGAATCTGAAAGGCCTATAATAGCTATCATAAATGAATAATAAAATGTAGAAAGGACAAGCCACCATGAAAATGGCAAATGACGTGTGTACTGTACTTGAAATAATTATTGGAGTGTTATATTTACAGAAATTTTCTACATTTTCTTGTATTATCTGTGAAATTTAGCAAAATGGCAATGCTCAAAAGCTAGTGACTTGCTAAGTGGTGGTTCAGCACAATATAGCACAATATAGCATAGCATAGAAAGATTCTCTTTTTGTATTTTGAGATTAAATCAAATACAAGTTTCTCACTACAGTGACCTCTAAAATTTATCAGTCTTAACAACAAATTCTATGTGATTTGAACATTCAAATTAACTCTGCCTGTGATCATCAAAAAGAAAGAATATGTCAAACATGGTATAGTCTTTATATTATATATAATGTATATTATAAGTTCTCATAATATAATTGGAACTCATTTAGTAGTAAGGAAAGTTTATGAGTTAAATATGGTAATTAAAATATGGCTAATCAATTTATGATAAAATATGATAATTCAATTTAAGAGAGTTAAAATTATCAATTCTTTCAAATGTTGCTTTATTTCCAATCTATTCTGTAAATAGTGAGATTAACATCCCATCTACAAATTCTATTAAGTAGAGTTGCTTTTATCAAATCCTCTATAATACACTGCACCACCTATCCTTTCAATCTCATAAATATTACACACTAGTGAAATATATATTACTCCTTGACCAATCATAAATTCACTTTATCATTTACTAAACTTGTTTTTCACCTTCCAATAACGTGAGTCTAACTCAGATTATTTGTTAATAATTTATGAACTATTGGTTGATTGAATATTACATACATTAAAACTCTTCAAAATAAGAAAAATCAAGATTTGAGGATAACAATTTTGTTCCTTTTTTATTCAAGTTAATTGGATTTAACATCTTATTTTTATGGAAATAATTATCCAGTTCACTTTTTTTAAAATTGAAAACTTGATGCACTTTCCTATTTGATTATGATGATTTTTCTGATACTATGGAAAGCTTTTGAATTATTTGAAATAATTATTCAATCAACCATTTTATTAGAAAACTCGATATGTGTGTTTCCTGTTTACTTTAATCAGTTTACCTGATATTATTGAGATACTATGAATTATGGAGATTTCTCATTAATAAAAGAAAGCACCTAGACTGTAATAGCATAATGTCTTTTCATTTGCATAATCACTTGTATCACTTGTCTTCCCGTTGTTCATTGATATGCTCAAGCAGGCACCAGTCACATCTCCATATATCCTGTCACATGATAGTGTAGGCCAAGGGCATCTGCTTGCTCCAGGAAGATGTAGAATCTCAAACCAATCCTTCAGGTCATGGGAATGAGGTTACTGGATTTTTGGCATATCAAATACAACACGGGTAGAATGCCAGGCTCTGCCATAGGGGAGAATGATCATTACAGTGTACAAATGTGAAAGACCCTGGGATGAACCTGGTTTGCACGCCAGCGCAGCTGTGGGTATGGAGTGTCTCTCTTTTGGTTGCTGGGTTTGATGTCTGGGAGCTCGCAGCTATGCCCTCCAACATGGAAGTGGAGGAATGGGAAGAATGGAAGTTGTGGGAGGAATCTAGGAGTGAGAGGAATGGGAGGTGTGAGAGGCATGGGAGGAATGGCAGGTGGAGGCTGGGAGGAGGAGTCCAAATAATGTCTCATTCACACAATACAACTCAAACTTCCTACCCATTCAGCTACAAAATAGTGTTGCATCAAAGTTAGATTCAGGTATAAAAGGTACTTCCCAAGTGCATATAATGTGAGCTACTTTTACATAACCACATTCTCTAGCGTCTTCTGATGCTAATAAATGTATGTGGATGCAATACTTTTGTTATATGGTATTCTGAATGTACATTTCTAAGATTTCTTTCATTATTCCCTCTGAATATTGTTATTACAACATATTTAGTTCCTCTGCAGTTAAAAAATAATTAACCTTTGTTGCAGGACTCCTCTAATAGCCACTGCATCTGCTCTGAATTGCTGCCTGCAAATCACTTCATAGATAAGTGGGTAGTCTAAATGTGGCAGTTTATCTGACCATGTATTCTGTACTAGCTGGTATAAATATTCTCCCATGCTACCACAATTATCGTGGGACTATCTAGATCTAACCAGCATATTTGCCTGGCCAGGTAGGATCCCTAAGTAATTAGACCAGAGAGAAATACAGTTTGCCTCCAAGCAAACAAGCATGGCTCCCTGATATACACAAAGGCAACTAAAGTACAAAACTACCGTGAAGTAGATGAGACGTGTGAAGGCTTGGAGAAATATTTAACTGGTACTAGTATTAGACTTTGGGAGAGAGACAAGCCATCTCGGAAACCCCCTTCTATACCTCCACTTGATCACTTGATCTCTTGAATCCCGTTATTCATCGAATTGCTCGAGCAGGAGCCAGTAACATTTCCATTGGACCCTATCACGTGCCAATGTAGCCCAATGGCATCTGGTTGATTCAGGAATATGAAGAGCCTCAAACGTTTCCTTCAGGGTCTTGACAAGAAAGTCTGACCATCTTGTAGGTGGGTGGTCACGTGATCTTTTGACATCCGTGGGATCCAGGTTTTTCCAGGCAGATCTTGGCTCAAGACATTAGCATATAAAAGAGCCTAGGTGAAGTGCTGGGAGAAATTACCTGAGGGTATTTGACTCTCCCTGCTTTCCATACAGTGGGAGGGAGATCTGAGTTGCAGGGGTATAATACTAGCCTGCTTCCTCTCTCGTGCTGCTTTTTTTGGGCTCTCTCTTTGTGAGCTTGCACCCTTCTTGGGAGTCTTGTCTTTGTCTCCTCTTTACAGGGCCTTTATATGTGGTGGCCGCCATTTTGGCCTACACGTGACTGGGGTTCTAGCCAGGAATCCTAAGCACAGGGTTTTTCTTATTGCTGATATTTATCCTGAACCTGTGATAAGTAAAGCCTTTTAAAACTTCATAGGATTCCTGAGTATTCATCCATTCCCCACAGGCTTTGGATGTAGAAGTGAATTTGCTTCCTGGCACTGTTTGGGACCCCAGTGGCGTTCCCTGACAAACCTTAGTATATAACACTTAATAAACTGACAACTTCAACACTCTTAACCAAATTCCTTAAATATGCTTATACTCAGTATCTTGCAGAAAGAACCAGTCTAGCCTTGTTTTAATTTTTCTTCAAATAATTATTTTTATTATTTCATATAATGGTCATTAAAGTCCAAAAACAATGATTAAATTATTTTAAAATTGTTAGAAGGAAAATAATACATCATTTATTATTCATTTACCTAGGTTTCCAAGCGTGAGTGCTACACTGCATTTATATTCCAGATGTTCAGTATTGAGTTATTAATTATTTTAAGTATTTAAATTGAAATTATTTTAAATGTGTTTCTAAAGCATTTTTCATAGTTTTTGGATACACATTGAGCAGACAGATAGTGAATCTAATAAGAAAACCTAAGAGTTGATTATTTTTTTCTCTATAACTTGCCATTATTCTCAAAGCAATTGTGATTAAAATACTCCATGTAGTAGAAACAGTTTTAGGTAAAGTTTCTTTCTTTCAACAGATATTTATATGACCCAGTTCTATTATTAGCACTAACACCATTCATATTCATATAATACACAATATGTATGGGTAAGTTACCACATTGGATAAGAAAAATATATTTATATTTATAATTCCTATTTAAATTTCAACTCTTCTTTGAAACATTGTCTGGTTTCTGAAGCCAAATTAATGTTTCTTCCTCCTTTATTAAATATGTTTTCTATAGATCATAGCATATGCATTGCATTACAATTACTTCATCAGTAAGTGCTAATGTTGTTCACATAATGATTTTCTTGAGGTCAGGAACACTGATTCATTTTTATGACTCTAAAGCCTACTATATATTCTAGGCAAATTGTTAACATTGAAGCATCTCCATTAAAAGAAAAAGTATGAGGTTGTTCATAAATGCAAACATATTTATTAAGAGGCAACTATCTCAAAAGTAAATAATTAAAATTGAGTATGGCTATAAATCTATATCATAAGCTGCCTTTGCCTTTTTCTAGTATGACTCTAAGTTATTCAATTCAGGAAAGAATATCTGTTTTGATCCTTGATCTCCTTTAAATACTACTTGCCATGGCAATATGAATCATGATGCCATGACAGAGGCTAAGTGTAGATGACAATTTAGTATAATTTACTGAGACCATTTCCTGTATCTTTTCTTCCTCTTCTGAAAACTGGCAGAATTGACTATGGTACTTTTAAGAAAAAAATTAGTTGATCCTAGTGGTGAATACCTTCAGATGTAGGACTGGCAGTAATAATATATTTAACAGTAGCTGACAATTCACAAATTACAAATTATTACTATTTTACTCAATGCCCTAAGAAAAATTAATTCTGTAGAGAATAGATTTATAAAAATGATTATAGTCTATTGCCGTTAATCTCATATTCTTTAAAAGTCTGTCTTCCGTTCTCTCTGTCCTTGGTCTGGATATTCTTCTGCTTTACCAGATGACTTGACATCTCATCATTGCTATTTATTACATGCAAAATCTAATGCAAAGTACTTTCACACTATACTATAATGGTATAAAACACTGCATTTCATCGCCAAAATAACAGCAATAAGTTCTTCATTAAATTTCTAAGTCATTAATACCAGAATTTAGGTTTCAACATGAAAGTAATGGAGATATTTAAGAGTAACTAATAGTGTTAGTAGTGATCTTGAAGTGAGAGTACATGAAAATACTTTTGTGTATATTAATTCTAAAGTATTGAGTTTAAAGAAATTTTTAACAATTACCTAAGAATCTATCCGTATTATTTTATAAATATTGATGCAATTATCTATTAGGTGCTTGTCTGGTTCAGCTGGACTCAGTTATTTTGAGAATTGCTGCAACATTTTTTTCCCCTGGAAGAAAAGCCATCTAGGGCCTGGAGGCGATAGCACAGTGGGTAGGGCGTTTGTCTTGCACACAGCCCACCGGGTTTGATCCCCAGTATCCCATATGGTCCCCTGAGCACTGCCAGGAGTAATTCCTGAGTGACGAGCCAGGAGTAACCCCTGAGCATCGCTGGGTGTGACCCATAAAGCAAAAAAAAAAAAAAAGAGCCATCTAAAACTTAAATTTATATAAGGTAAGACAAATAGAAACTAAGTTCTTGAATTATATTTTAATTCAATATAATTAATGCAATAATTATTTAGGCCACACCCCATGATGTTTGGGACTTACACCTACGTATGTGCTCAGATATCACTCTTTATGTACTTAGGGAGACCATATAGTGTGCCAGGAATTGAGTCTGGGTCTGCCCACTACAAGGCATATACACTGTCTACTTACTCTGGCATTTAAATATTTTTAACCTGATTATTTTGCATTATTTTATCAAAACATGTATTTTTAAAGACTGATTTTGCTTTTATATTGAGTTCAGAACTATAATATTTTTTTTTTAATTTTGGAACATGATCTAGGTATGATAAAAAATGTTCATAACACTGTTGACTAAAAAGTAGAACAAGTCATACAACTTTGTAATTTTTATCAAGGAACAGACTAAAAATCTCCTCAACTACTAGAAGAAGAATTAATAAACATCAAAATAAAATAAAATAATACAAAATATTGCTACTGCCACTGACTGCTTTGCGTACTAAATCTGCTTTTGGACACAAAGGAGGAAGATTCTTTCACTGTACTTTCATAATTCTGACAACAGCCCTGCAAACTTTATCTGTGACTTTTCCCATTCTAATTAATTCAACTCTTAGAATTTTATTTAGCAATATAGTGTCATTTTGCTAAAACTTTAAACTGCTCATACTGCCTAAGGACATAGGCATACCTTAGGATGCCTTAGGACATACCCTAAGGACAAAGACAAATAAGCTCAAAAGACTAGAAGATTGATAAACAGAATATCATGGTACTAAACAATGCTAGTCAGGCTGGGATGTCATAAATGTTCAATAATCTGTTTGCATAAATTAATGCATAGTTTTCCTGGTTTTCAATCATCATTTTAGTGCTAAGGAAAACTACATTACATTTTGCGTAATATTTTGAAATAAATTTTTTCTAATTATATTTTTAAAAGTCAGCCAAAGAGGTTCAGAATTCAATAAACTTAGACTAAACAAACATTGCATTAGTTTTCACTGGAAGGCTTCAAATAATTCAAATTAATTCCTCTATGTCCCTGACCTTTGAAATTCTCATATGTACAAAAAAAAAACGCAATGCTTCTGACTAAGAAGGTAGAGTTTAAGCCTTAGATGTGCTAAGTTCTAGGCTCAATCCCTGACACTGAATGGTGTGCTGAGCACCAGTGATAGTAGGTATGGTGGTGTATGAAAACTATTTCTGGCCCTCATGCATTCACAGCAAGCAAATATCCACTCTTCTTCACAGCAATGGATAGAAAAATGTCCTGAACCCAGGGATGAAAAAGACAGCCCACTGAATGGGAATAATATACATATTATATATTATATATTATGAATAATATATTATATATACATATACAAGGCACTGATAGAACTTCACGAAAGATAAAACACATCCAACCCCATTAAAAGTTTGGAGAAGAGATGAACAGAAACTTTTTCAAAGAAGAAATATAAGTGGCCTAAAAAGAATATGAAAAATGCTGTGCATCACCAGTCATCACAGGGATAGCAATCAAAATAAGAATGAGGTATCATTTCACATCCCAGTGACTATATTACATCAAGAATAACAAGGACAATCAATATTGATATGTAGACAGGAGAGAAGGACTCTCATTTGCTGTTGGTGGAAATGTATAGTGGTCCAACCTTTCTTAAAAACAACTTTGACATTCCTAAATAAAACCTGGGAATTGAGTTTCAATTTGACTCGCAACTCCACTCTAAGAAAATACTCCACAGCCCCCAAAAAAAAAAAAAAAAAAGGTAGAAAAGACAAAAGCATGACTATGTTCCTTTCAGCTCTATCCCCAATAGCAAAATCTGGAAACAAACCAGTTTGCAAGTGTCAAAGAACAAATGAATTAATAAAGAAAATATGTTACATACATACAATGAGATGCAACTTGACCATGAGGGAGAGAGAGCACCACAAAATAATCCGTCTCAGGGGGAGGGTGAGGATTGGGGCACATGGGGTAAGATTTATGATGGAAGGAAGCATTCAAATAGGGGAAGTAGTGCTGAAACATGGTAGAATATTATGCATGAAACCCCTAGCAAGAGATTTGGTAGATGTGGAAGCAAAGAGAGGTGGAGGGAATTGGTGGAGGGCAGTGGACAGTAATGAAGAGATTGGTGCTGAATCATTGTTTGCCTGAAATCTAATCATGGATACCTTTTTTACTTCAAATGTGACTTATTTATTTATTTCATATTTTAATTTTATTATACCACCATGAGATGAACAATTACAAAACTGTTCATGATTAGGGTTTCAATCATATTGAGTTCCAGTACCCATCCCTCCACCAGTGCACACTTCCCATCACCCAGGGAGTCAGTGTCGAGTGACTCCCTCCCCCCTTTCCCCAGCCTACCTCTATAGCAGGTATCTCGGCATCTCTCCATCTCTCTCTCTCTCTCTCCCTCTCTCTTTCTCTCTCTCTCCTCCTTCCCTTCTCTTGCATATTATGTCTTGCAATACAAGTATTTTGGGGTTATCTTGTATATCCCTTTGCCTACTTTCAATGCAGGCTGGTATTATCATTTCCAACAATTATGAGCACACTGGTCCCTTCTCTGTATTACTAGCATATGACTCCTACACACTTGCCATCGTTTTCACATTGAAAAGACCTCCTGATCCTTGTTTTGCCTGGTATTGAACATTAGTATCATACTTTGTATACCTAGCAAATGAATGCAGTTATTCTATAACTGTCCTTTACCCTCTGGCTAATTTAACTCAACATGATATCCTCCATATCTATCCATTTATAGGCAAATTCTTAAATTTGCTGTTCTAAAGATCTGCAAAGTATTGTGTCGGGGACCGCTGCCTGGGTCCCTAACAATGCTGGGAAGCGAGGTCCCTTCTACTCCAAAGCCGGCGGGGAATGGATGAAGACTCATGAATCTGATGCAGTTTTAAAAAGCTTTACTGATCACAGGTTCAGGCATACAAATCAGCAATAGGAAAAACCGGTGATTAGGATTCCCGGCTAAAACCCCAGCCACATGTAGGCCAAGATGGCGCCACCACGTGCAAAGGCCCTGTAAAGAGGAGACAAAGACAAGACTCCCAAGAAGGATGCAAGGCTCACAAAGAGTGAGCCCAAAATGACAGAGCCAGAGAGAGGAAGCAGGCTGGTCTTATACCCCTGCAACTCAGACTTCCCACTATTATGGGAAGCAGGAAGGGTCAAATGCCCTTAGGTAATTTCTCCCAGCACCTCACCTAGGCCCTATTATATGCTAATGTTTTGAGCCAAGATCTGCCTGGAAATGCCTTATAGCATAGAAAAGGGGGTTCTGAGATGGCATGTCTCTGTACCAAAAGACTAATACTAATGCCAGTTAAATATTTCTCCAAGCCTTTACAAGAGTCTCGTCTACTTCACGCTAGTTTTGTATTTTAGTTGCCTTTTTAGTTATCAGCGAGCCATGCTTGCTTGCTTGGAGGCAAATAGCATTTCTCTCTGGTCAAATCACTTAGAGATCCAACGTGACCAGGCAAATATGCTGGTAAGATCTAGCTAGTCCCACGATGATTGTGGTAGCATGAGAGAATATTTATACCAGCCAGTATAGAATACATGGTCAGATAAACTGCTACATTTAGACTACCCCCTATCTAAGAAGTGACCTGCAGGAGGCAATCCAGGGCAGATGCAGAGGTTCTTAAAGGAGTATTGCATTATGTAGATATACCACAGTTTACCACTTTATCCCATCGTATATTCTCAGTCACACAGGTTGTTTCGAGATTCTGGCTATTGTGAGTAGTACTGTAATGAACATAGAAATGCAGAGGGTACTTCTTCTGCTGTGTGTTTATGGTCTCCCAGGGTAAATTCCCAGGAGAGGTATGGCTGGGTCAAATGGGAGCTCAATTTCTAGTCTTTGGAAGAATGTCCATATTGTTTTCCAAAATGGATATACCAGTCAACTTTCCTACCAACAATGAATTAGAGTCCCTTTTCCCAGCATTCATTACCAGCACTGGTTGTTCTTTCCCTTTTGCATATATTTCAGTCTCTGGGGTGTGAAATGATATAGCATTGTTGTTTTGATTTGCAACTCCTGATGATTAGTGATGATGAGCATTTTTTTTTTTGCTTTTTGGGTCACACCTGGTGATGCTCAAGGGGTTACTCCTGGCTCTGCACTAAGAAATTGCTCCTGGCGGTGCTTGGGGGACCATATGGGATGCCAGGGATCGAACACAGGCTGGCGCAGGCCGGCCACAGGCAAGGGCAAACACCCTACCCACTGGGCTATCATTCTGGCCCCGAGCATTTTTTTTTCATATGCTTTTTGGACATTCAAATTTCTTCTTTTTGGAAGTTTCTGTTCATTTTTTCTCCCCATTTTTGGATGGGGTTGGCTGTTTTCTTCTTGTAAATTTCTACAAGTGCCTGATAGATTATCAATATTAACACCCCTTATCAGATGGGCATTGAATGAATATTCTTTCCCATTTCATGGGCTGTCTTCGCATCTTGGTCACTGTTTCTTTTGAGGTGCAGATGCTTTTTAGTTCCATGTGTCCCATATATTTATCTTTACTTACAATTGCTTTGTTAGTGGTATTTCCTCTTTGAAGAAGCTTTCAGTTTCAATGTTGTGGAGAATTTTTCCTATGTTTTCTTCTATGTACTTTATAGAATCATGTCTGTTATTGAGATCTTTTATCCATTTTGATCTGATTTTGTGCATAGTATTAGACAGAGGTTTAAGTTCATTTTTTTACATGTAACTGCCCAGTTTTCCCAGCACCACTTGTTGAAGAGGCTTTCCTTGCTCCACTTCATATTTTTTGCTCCTTTATCAAAGATTAAATGTGAATATATTTGAGAATGTATGTCAGGAAAGTCACCTTTATTCTATAGTTCCCCATGTTTGTTTTAACTCCAAAACATGCTGTTTTAATTACTACTGCATTATATTACAGTTTGAAGTTAGAAAAGGTGATATCTCCAATCTTCTTTTTCCCAAAAATGGCTTTGGCTATTCGTGTGGATTTATTTTCCATGTGAATTTCAAAAAGTTTGGTCAATTGCTTTGAAAAATGTCATGGGTATTCTTATATGGACTGCACTGAATTTGTATAGTACTTTAGGGAGTATTACCATTTTGACAATATTGATTTTTCCAGTCCATGAGCAGGGAATGTGTTTCCATTTCCTCATGTCTTCACCTACTTCTCTTATTTAAGACAGAGACATCACAAAAAAAAATGAAAATTACATTTCATATCCTTGATGAAAATAGATGCAAAGATTTTCAACAAAATTTAAGCAAACAAAATCCAAAGACTCATCAAAACTGATCAAGTATGATTCATGCTGGGCATGCAAAGATGGCTCAACAATCACAATTCAATCAATGTAATGCATCATATCAATAAAAGAAAATTTTAAACCATATAATCATATCAAAAGATGTGGAGACTATCACTATCACTATCACTATCACTATCCTCCCCTTGATCATCTATTTGCTTAAACGGGCACCAGTAATATCTCCATATGTCCTGTCTCATGCTAGTAGAGCCCAAGGGCATCTATTCGCCTCCAGGAACATAAAGAGCTTCAGACCATTATATTAGGTCATGGGAATGAACTAATATAATTGTTACTGGCATTTGGCATATCAAATTAAACAGGGCAGTTTGCCAGGCTTGCCATGCAGGTGGCATACCCTTGTAGTCACCTCTAAATGTAGCATTTATAGATGAACCGTGCTGCCTCTTGCGGCCGCTTGAGATGGGCTGTGATAGGCTGTCGCTGGGTCAAGTTCTGACTAGAGGGAAGTCCTGATGTGGAAAATGGCAGCCCAATGGAGTGGGGGTCATCTGGCTTGTTGTGCAGCTCTGCTGGGGTGGCGAACCAGGGCTAGAACCCGCCATCCCTCCCGGATGGCAGGGATGTGGAGACAGTGTTTGACAATATCCAACACCCATTTTAGATCAAAAATCTGCACAAAAGGTGAGTTGGAAGGAACTATCTTCAATGTCATCAAAGTCATGTAGACAACTCCACAGCAAGCATTATTCTCAATGGGGAAAAATTAAAAGCCTTCCCTTAAGATCAGGGACAAGACAAGGTTGCCCACTATTACCACTTCTATTTAATGTAGTACTGGAACTACTGGTCATAGCAATTAGGGAAGAATGAGACATTAAGGGCTTCCAGATAAGAAGAAAAGAAGCCAAACTATCATTATTTGCAGATTACATGCTACTATATTTAGAATACCCCAAACTCTACCAAAAAGTGACTGATTTTTTTAAACATAGAAAAGAAGAGAAAGGAAAGGAAAGGATGAGTAAGAAATGAAAAAAGAAAAGAAAAGAAAAAAAGAAAGAAACGAAAAAATAAAAAATGAAAAGAAAATAAGAAAAGAAAAAAATGAATTTTCTGGATCCATTCTCATCTAATCATTACCTTCTTACCTGATTGACCATGGTAGTTGGGTGTAGGAGATTAAGAGATAAGTAGATTAAGTCTTTAAATGCCTAAATAAATATGACTTTATAAAATAAGTTTGATTTGATATTAAAAAATTCCAATAACCCTTCTCATTTTTGCACTGTTTCTCCAACTACAACTTGGTACTGTTCATTGTTCTTAATATATTGATATATTAATATAAAAAATAAGACCTAAATTTGATAGTCTTTCTTAATATAAGAAATATTTAGAAATACTATCCTTTATTATATCAAAAAATGCAACTTAGAGTTTGGAGAGATAGTGTAACAGTTAAGATCCATAAGGCTGAACCAGGTTAAATATCTGGTTCAATTCCACGTATTCTTTTTAGCCCTGACAAGAGCGATTGATCCCTGATCATAGTGCTAAGAATAATAAGTTTGTGGCACCACCAGATGCAGTACAAAACCCAAGAAAATAAAAAAGTTTTATTTTTAGCTTTTGGGAAACTTTACACCTGGTCAAAACGTTGTCTCATAATAATCACGAAACAGGGGCCTCTTGGTACTTAAAAAGAAAGAAATCTGTTACTTGCCATTAACATGGTCAAGAACAGACATAAAAAAGTTTCTTAAAAGAGAAGCTGGTGATAAACATTTGGAAAAGCTTATATGTTTTATGTAGTCCAACCCCACGGGATGTTAAAAGATCACATGGCCGCCCACCTACAAGATGGTCAGACTTCCATGTAAAGACCCTGAAGGAACGGTTTGAGGTTCTTCATATTCCTGAATCAAGCAGATGCCATTGGGCTACATTGGCATGTGATAGGGTCCAATGAAAATGTTACTGGTGCCCGCCCGAGCAAATCGATGAATAATGGGATTCAAGTGATCAAGTGATCAAGTAGTCCAATATTTACAATCGATCGTGTAGGCCACCCTAATATGGTCTTATTACTGAGAGGCTCATTTTTTTAATCACTCTGCTTCTGTTTCCTATCATTATGCATTCCAAATGCCTGTCACCCAGCAATCGCAAGGATTTTTATTCCAGAGACTGGATTTATTACTCATCATTCAAGAGACATGTGAAAGAAGTACACATTGAGGAATAAAATGAAACTGTGTTACAGTGAAAATTTTCCTGTGCATACTATAATTGGAGTTATTTATTCTGGGCTATCACAGAGATCTTAAGATATTGTCTACTATGAAATTTAGAAGCTAGAGGATAAACACTTCTCTTGTAGGTTAAAACTAACACAAGCTACAAAAACTTATAACTTTGAAGAACTACCTTGGTTGCAATAACTAACCAAGGTAAACAAGCTAACAATAAACTAACATACTTAGCATGTTGTGATCCTGGGTTTAATCCTAGCCCATCACAAATAAACACATATAACACACTTCCTCCTAAAGCTAAAGTTTTTATGACTCTAAAACTCTACTGTTTATGCAGGCAGAAACCAGTAGAACTTTCTGAATAAGATTCTATATATTGTCCTTTGTGAAATAATTGTAACATATATATTGCTTCTAAAAAATCAGTTCTTGCAAAACTGTGTGTGAAAGTTACAAATTTCACAATGTCAAATCTTTTATTAATGTTGTCTTGAACCATTAGATTTATAGTATTATTAGTATTTCTCAAAGAATAGTAAATTATTAGAACAATAAATGAACTTGCTAAATGATGTTTAAGGGTTTTCTTTTTTGGTCATTATATTCTTATACTGAAATTCCCTATTAAAATGCAATGGAATTAGCTGTTCTGGAATCAATACCAATTTATCATTTTGAGTTACCACATAAATGCTAAGGGATGGTTATTTTACCTCAAGGTTTGGATTTATTTTCAATTAGAATTTATTGGCATTGTAATACTTAAAAGTCTTTCTAAGGTAAAGAAATATACATCTAGTAAATAGTTGGCAAATTCCTGATAAGTTTTGCTTAAGATGAAAATGTGGGTGGTACATTCTCCAGTTATATATTATCTTTATTTTGCTAAGTCCATTTTTAATATCATATGCATTATTCATAAAGAAGAAATCCTATTAGAAGTTCTCTCCTGGACAAACATTTCTGCCTCTAAATATTTACACTTAAAACATAATAAAATTTGCATGTTATCGCATATATGACAAGAGCTTGATCTTACTGAACTGTGCTCTAATATTTAAGCTCTTAAATTTACTCCTTGAGTTTCGTGTACTTATTAAGTTAATATTTAGGATTAATATTAGGTAAACACAAGTTGAGTGCAGGGATATACAGGGCTGTGTCCCATCACTGACTCTTCTTCAATTAATTCCTAAACTAAATTCAAGGAGATATCCATATAATAAATAACAAAAAAACATATAATAACATGTCTTGAAATCCGATTTGTAAGCACATTTAAAATTTATGTCAACAATCTAATCTACGTTTTATATCAGATTGTCTGATACTAGTTACCCAGTTTCTCATAAGTTTTTGATTTGATGCTATACTCGTTCATTACTGATACACAGATTCAAATCCTGTGAAGCAAATAAGTACGATAGGAAAAATAATCTGGAGGAATTTAAATTATTTCAAAGAATTTTGATTATTAAGTGTTATTTTTGAAAGGTCCTGGTATTAATGATAGATATGTGTTTGGTCTCCATGAGATCTTGTGTTTGGGCTGGAGCAATCATCCAGCAGGTAGGGCATTTGCCTTACACGTGGCCAACCTGAGTTCAGTTACCAGCATCCCATTAGGTCCACTGAGCACCTCCAAGAGTAATTCCTGAGTACAGAGACAGGAGTATCTCCTGAGCATCGACATGGGTAATCCCCAAAAAGCAAAGAAAAAAAAAGTTTATATGTGTAATTGTTTTTGAAATTTTGTATCCTATAAAACAGTAAGTTTAATACAGAAATCAAGTTCCTAAATTTTACAAAAAATATGTTGGGATGTCTCAAATTGACCTTATAAATATTATTAATATGACTCACAAATCATATTACAAATGTGTTATAAGTAAAATCTAATTTTAAAAACATTTTTGATATATTCAAATTATATTTTGATGTACAAAAGAAAATGTTACAAATCCCTACATCTAAATAAATACATTGACAATGAATTACGTTTATAAATTGCTGGACAAGAGTGCTTGGGTTTCTATTCCATCCACAGCAGGAAGTGTTCCAAGGTTGCTCCCAGTGTTATTTGGGTGGAATATAGGGCTGAAGGATTTAATCCAGGCCTTCTTCATGCAAAGCATGCATTCTCATATATTGGCATCCATATTTTTATAGTCAGGTTTTATTATTTTGTAACTGTTGTTATTGAATAATATTTAAATATGCTTCAGTTTGAATCACACCAGTGACAACTCATAAAGGTCTACAGAAACCTGTTTTTCACAAAAACAGTGAAAACACAGAAAATTTATTTTTTATATTCAAAAAATTGTAACCAGTGTTGCAAACCTTGCAGCAGCTTGTTAAAAGGAAACTGCTGAATGTTTGTTAGATATGTGGAAAGTTTTTTCTAATCTCTGGCATTTTAACCTATTTTTACCCTTTTCTCCGGTACTCGACAATAACCAACGCCTCCAGAATTACAGTGATAGCCAAGCAGAGTTGTTGCCTGTTAAAGAGGACATGTAGTTGGGACTTTAAAGATGCACATTCCCAAAGAATTCTCATTGCTTGGACTGTTTTTCAGATCCCTGAAAAATCCCATCCCTGGAGTTTGTATCTATGTCATTTAACTTGAGATTCTTCTGAGTAAAGAGTCTGGGCATTTATAAAAGCACTAAAGAAGTGTTTAACAATGTAGTGTTCTAAGGTGATAATCATTTTGACAAATTAAAATCTGAACAAAAGCATTAAAAAGGTAGAGTTGTGGAAATACAAACTGTGATGCACATCTGTACATATACCCAGTGCACAAAGATAGGAATGGGTCTAAATCTCACTTCTCTCTAATATGAAGCCTTGTGAAAGATGTGAAAACAGTAGGCAGGTCACTTTACTTGAATGCAATCAACGTGGGCTTGATCCCTGGCATGTCACAGAGTTTCTCAGCCCTGCTAAGAGTGATGCCTGAGCACAGAGCCAAGAACAAGCCCTAAGTAGACACACACACACACACACACACACACACACACTTACATAACAGCAGTAACAAAATAAACTTGAAAGCTTTTTGCTCTGCCTGGATGGAGGCTTATTAGTTTACATTATTTAAGGAAAACCCAGCTTCTTCCTTATATAACCACTAAACAAATCAAACAAAGGCAGTGACCAAATATATAAAGATTGCAAACTTTATGGTAGTATTTCAGGACAGGGAGCACACAAAGAAATGTTAAAGCATCAAATTCTAGATAGCTGGAAAGCATTATAATCAAAATTGCTGTATTATAATTAAAACACAATTATACAACCAAAAATGTACATGACATGCAGGAAAATATAGTCCATATGCAGAAGGAAAAAGTTTTGAATAGAAACTGTTCCATAAAGCCAAATTCATTAAACTACTAGAGAAAATACCATTGGTTTTGTTTTGTTTTGTTTTTGTTTGTTTATGGCCGGTGCCTGGTGCTCAGGGTCTGGCCAGGCGCTATACTCTAGGGTGTTACACTAAATGTTACACTATACTTAAGTGTTACACTAAATATTACATTCAATTGTGCCCAGAAAGATCAGAGGGCATGGAAAATATTCTAAATTTTTATTGTGTAGAGGAAACACTTGAAGTACTCTGGGGGCCACCAAGGACACCTCAACACATCAAAAATAGCAAATGAAATCTTTTTAAATAAAAAGGAAACAATGGCAGTATAGCTTCAAAATACAGACATTCTAAAAAGTAACCAACTAAATGTCAAAGGTGGAAATTATCCCAAACGTGAGGAGTCAGAGGTTAGGTAAGACAGAAAATGGAACAGTGTGCTAATAATTGTCGAGGGTACTAGTGCCAACCTGGAACTGAGCATTAAATAGAGGCAGGGGGATACACATGACAACCTTTTAATGTATGTTCTGTAATCCATAGTCTGGGGGGGGGGAAGGAAAAGAGAAAGAGAGAGAAAGACAAAGAAATAAAAAGAACCTGCCATGGAGGTGGGCTGGGGAAGGGGGGAGGGAACCGGGGATGTTGGTGGTGGGAGATGGGCACTGGTGGAGGGACGGGTGCTGGAACACTGTATGACCAAAACCCAAACATGAACTTTTTTAATTGAATATCTTTTTATTTGTATATCTCACGGTGGTATAATAAAATACTTTAAAAAAATGAGAACCTGTACCTACTGATATGTAAACATTGGGGCTCTTGCACAGATAAAGAATTTTCTGAGAAAAACTCTGGTTCTTTCTAGCACAAAAGCTTGTACTAGAAAGGAAACAAAGGAAATTTATTCCCTATTATCAATTAGAATTTGAGTATTACAATATAAAAATTAAAATATATTAGTACAGAAATAGAATGTAAAATTCCAAAAATACAAGCACCGATTTTTATTATTGTTTTCATATATAAATTTGCTTGGCCAATTTCATATTACAACTAGTAAACACTTTTAATCGCTTCATGTTTTTCTCAGCATGTATGGTTACAAACATTTGTGCATGGAATACAGTGGCCCATTGTTGGACTCTAAGCAGCTAGTCTTTGGGTCTGGCACTTTCCCACCATAAGACCCTAAAAGCAGGACCCAAAGGTAGTCCTTGTTATTAGGGCAGTGAAGCCCAAATACATCCTCGTGAAAAACATCAGTATTTACAGGAAGGTATGTCTCTAAGTTATGACAGAATGTGCCTGGTCTTCTGACCACAGGAATATGTAATTGCTCTATTGCAAGGGCCCAGGAGTTTGCAGGTGCTGTTACTCTATGGCCAGGGAAATTGCTGGTGCTGCACAACTTGTACTTGTATCCCCTATACCTAAGGACCGTATAAAAGGCTTTGGCTGTGCTCAGTAAAAATGGAAACTGCTCTCCAGAAAAAAAATAAAAGTAACCAACTAGAAATATTGGATTAAGGAAATAGTAAAGCACTATGTATATTTATATACATTTTAAGTGATTTCTTGATAACTACATATGTGTATATGCTTATTCATGTATTCATGGAAAAGACCAAAGGTAGATATTCTCTTGAAGAAAAGAATCAACAACCTTTAATGAGATCAACTGAAAATTTCACTTTGCAAAAGAAATCATAAATAAAAGGACTTAGAATTGTGGGATATCTACCCTATTAATATATACATAAAGATAATTTCAGAAGAAGGAAAATGTCTTATGCCTGAAAAATTATGGTGCAAACAACAAAAGTAAAAATATAATTGAGCTGCCTCAGTATTGAATTAGAAGACACAATCAAGAAATTAAAACTGGTGTAAATAATGGTGACAAATATTTACAAATCAAACATAAGAGGGTAGATATATAGTAAATAACTAACATTTCTTATGCCCCTCAAGGTGTTGTAGGTGTGGCGGCGGTGACTGGCTGCATCAGCAGGTGGGGAACAGGAGACAGGTCCTGGTCAAAGTATTTCCTGGACCTGTCTATTACTGTCAATACCTGTCAATACCATTTCAAAGTACTTCCTCTCATGACTCCCACAGGTCCCCATGTGAAAACACTTACATGGAGAGTTCTATGACAGTGACCCTGGCTGTGTTGGATCAACCCTTTAGTAAATAACTCTACTAATATCTAGGAAAGAGGAATGATAAGTTTGCCTCTTGGCATGTGAGCATAACTCTCAGTAATTCTAAAGGCAAAACACCCAAAACTACCCTGAAGTAAAGAATAGGACCTTGTGGAAGTTTGGAGAAATACATAGCTGGGATTATACATATATATTCCTGGTGTAAATATTATACTGTTCTCCATAAATCATATCCTGCGTTGCATTTGACCACAGTTAAAACATTTCCCCATCTTTACAGGTGCTATGTACTTGAGCCAAGAGATCTAGCTCTTGCAAATTAGCATTTGTAAGGCCTGGGCTCGCCATTAGAAGCTTGGTTTTTGTCCTCTGATTAACACAGTTCATAAAAGTTGGGATGAAGCTTTGGGAGGCTAAGGGGGTATAAAAGAGGAGAAAAAGAAGAAGCTTCCATCTTGGGTCTGGGCACTGAACAGAACACACAATCTGGGTCCAGTTTCCATCTTGGCTGAGGATATGACCTGAGCTCTTGGTCTGGGTCTGAATAGGAATTGGAAGTTTGGAGATTTCCTGACCTTGGATTGTATTACCAGAACCTGGTTAAGTAAAGATTTTGGAACTTTGCTGGATTTGTGAATTTCATTCAACCACCAGCCTTGATAATCCTTCAGGTGGAAGGAAACTCTCAGCCTGATATTGCCAGGAAACCCAGCTGTTCTCCGACAGTAACCCTTTATTCTTATCAAAATGCCTGTATTGGTATATTTCACAACCCACTAAAATAACCATTACATACTATGTGTTGTTCTTGAGGACAAGAAATGTCATATAGATTAAAAATACACCTTAACTTTGGAAGGCCATATGAATTAAAATCAAATGAAAAAATCATTTAGTATTGTTAATTTAATGTCTCATAAAGTGCTCTGAGATATGGCAAAATAAAATTTCATTAATGTTATTTTATTCTCACTTTTTCTTTCATTTAAATTATATGACTTTTATTATATTTGTCTTGATCAACACTTATTAGAATACATCGTCCACATAGACAACTAATCTTGAAATCCAAGTTGAAGAAACATCATTTTAATTCAATATTTTTAAAAATGTCTATGTGAATGGTAGTACTTCAGTCAAATTCAGAATTATCCATGTATTTATCTAAAAAGCAGGTAATAACTTCCATATTAAAATGGAGATACTTAGAACTAGACCACACACACACATAATTGTAGGGTCACACTTTGCGATGCTCAAGTTTACTGCTGGCTCTATGCTCAGGGTTCACTTTGGGTGACATTTGGAGGACTATACGGAATGATTTAACCTAGGTTGACTGCATGTAAAACAATGACCCTACCATGGTACTACCACTCAGGCCCCTAGGTGCATAGATTTTAATAGTATTATTTACTGATCATCTGATTTGATTTGATTTGATGGGCTGGACATGTAATGCGATTTAGAGACAACCGCTGGACTAGAGCCATTACCGACTGGATCCCACGGGATGTCAAAAGATCACGTGGCCGCCCACCTACAAGATGGTCAGACTTCCTTGTTAAGACCCTGAAGGAACGGTTTGAGGCTCTTCATATTCCTGAATCAACCAGATGCCATTGGGCTACATTGGCGTGATAGGGTCCAATGGAAATGTTACTGGCGCCGCTTGAGCAAATCGATGAATAACGGATTCAAGTGATCAAGTGATCAAGTGACTGATCATCTCAACTCATATATCACTTGATCACATGACATTCCATTATTCATGATTTGCTCGGCGGCCGGCATATTTCCATTTGACCCTATCCGGTGCCAGCGTAGCTCGATGGCATTTGCTTGCTTCAGGAATACAAAGAGCCTCAAACCTTTCGCTCAGGGTCTTGACGAAGAAGTCTGACCATGTTTAGGTGATCTTTTGAAGTCCCATGGGATTCAGTTTGTTTGTTTTTTTTGGATCACACCCAGAAATGCTCCGCTGGTTATTCCTGGCTCTGCACTCAGGAATTACTCCTGGCAGTGTTCAGGGGACCATATGGGGATTCTGGGGATCAAACCCAGGTCGACCAGGTGCAAGGCAAAACCAATACCCACTGTGCTATTGTTCTAGCCCCAGGGATTAATATTTTAATGTGTGAGTTTGAGCTTTTGCTGTAAAGAAGTATTTAAAAGGGCATTTGCTATATTTTTATATTTAATGTTTTGTTGTGATCTCAGTATTTTTTTTGCATCGTACCTAAACATCTACTTGAGGCACTACAGTTTTGTCTTGCTTTGAGAAGCCTTATTTTTCCATAAAGACATCATTGCATATATGTTATTTGACATCTAAAATATTAAATGATATTCTAAAGTTTAAAAGATAGTGGAAAGGAATTTTGTTTATGTACTTTAAAATCTTATTTTAAGATACCATTTCACATCATTTAATTATATATGACAATAACATCAAAATACAATCAGAATTGGCTCTGTCATCCAATTTGAATATTGATGACAAAACTCATTGATAAATGGGTATTTGTGTCGATTTTATCTTTTCTTGTACTCATATCTATTATGTTTCTTTATATATACACATATGTATCTGTTTTCATATATATGTATATATTCATATATGTGTATACCTAATGCCTCTATATTGGCATTTGGTAGCTCAAGGAGGTAAACCATGTGCCTGCATTTGTGCAGCCCCTCCATCTCTGGCACAGCAGGATCGCTGAGCCATGCTCTGTATTGTATCTATAAACCTGTTGGCCCCTTAGGTGCAAGGTCTCAGCCGTGTTTCACTACTAGTTTTATCTCTGAAGCATAGGGACCAGCATCTAGTCCCCCAACTCTACTACAGAAACCCCAATAAGATAAAAAAAAATTGATTGAACAGACAGTTCACTTAACCAAATCAAGTAATGTCAGGAATGGTACCTGAGTTCCCCGAGCAGTGCTTGTGAGGTACCCGAAGGTTTAAAATCAAGTAATCTATTAAATTTAATTAAAACCTCATTTGAGGTTCAAGATGATGACAAATTAATAAAATACCTCAAATATTAACCTTTATTGCCCAAATAAACATAGTTGGGTTTTTTTCCCTTTATTTTGGTGCCATACTCAGAACTTTTCAGGGCTCACTACTGGCTTTGAAGTCAGGTACATCATTCCTGGCATGCTTGGTGTGCCAGGACTGAACCTGGGTTGGCTGTGTGCAGGGCAAGCCCGCAAAGCATAGATTTTTTAATTAGATACATGCTACTTGAGGGGGATGGGTGTTGATTGCATCACTTCCAACAATGCTCACATGTTACTATTAGCTCTGCATTCAGGAAGAACTAACCCAGGATGATGAGGATTAACCCAGGTAAGTCTTATGCAGGGCAGTTCCCTACTCACTAAACTATACTCTGGCCCAAGACATACACACACACACACACACACACACACTCTACACACTTCTTAATGAAATGAATCTGGGCTTTTTGGTGTAGATACTTTTGAAAAATCTATATATTATTGCTTGTTTCTGGAAAGATAAACAACTCAATCTCAATTCTTTAGCTTTTATATTTTTTATGGGAGATTCAGTCACTGAGACAACTTATTCACTTAACTAATTAATGAGAATGAGCATATTATATCAATGTCACTCAATTTTTGACTCAATTCTCAGTGCAATGTCACTCAATTTTTTTAACTCAATTCTCAACGGAACTGAGAAATAAATAGCTGAAAGATAAGTTCAATTACTCAAGAAGTGGCCATTATGCAAGAAGTCATAAAACAAAATGAAGCATTTAACTACTTGCTAAGATAAAAGAAGGAGTTTAAAAAAGTATGACACCACAATCCTTGAATATGGAACAACTCTCCAGGAGAGGCAGGTGGATAACTATATGGATTTGGAGGGGTCTCATTTTTAAAGAAACTCTAAAGAAGTTTCTGGAAGTTTATATATAGCAAGAGAAGGAAGTGAATGTGGAAGATAGTTGTAGGAACAGAAAAAATATACCGACTTAAAGTGGGAGAAAGCATCTCTAGAGTTTCTCCCTTCTTCCCTCAACCAGACTTGAGGAGATAGAAATGAACCTGAGAGAGGATTTCTTCCCAAAGTTCAGATAAAGAGACACAGAACTTGAAGCTTACAGGACACAAATGCAAACATGAGACTCATGATCAGATGCTGGGTCTCTGCCAGCAATTCCTGAGGGCCTGCAGTGCATGGATGGACATTAAATATGGTGCAGAAAGAGCAACATTCAAAACCTTTGCAATTGCCTTGTGATTATGCCTGAACAACTACACATAGATTTTTAACTTGTATTCAGAGTTTTCATTATGTTTTATGCTAAGTATCTCCAGCTAATCTATTGCATAATATAGCCCATACTAGTTTAACTGACAAAAGAATGAAGTTCACCTTTAGTTATATTAAAAATAAATTTTCAATTGATATCTGTGCTGCTACCTAGTTAGAGTCAATAACTGATAACATTTCAAATTTTCCATCTTCTATCTCTTCTAGTATTTCTCCCACAAACAGTGGTCTATATTAAGATTTTGAATAGTTGCATATTACTACTACCAAGGTACTATAAAGGTAATTATAAAAAATTAAATAAATAGGAAAGAGCAAACATATCCTTGTCAAACAGGGTGTCTTTACAGAAAACCAATTTGTGAAAAGTGGATTTTATTTTGCAATATGAGTATGTGGTTTCACTCTCACTCAATGGCCAGTATGGTAAATAGTAGAGTTAGAGCTTTATTAGGAACACCATGGCTCATATCCACTAAACAGCCATCATATCAATGTGGTTACAGGAATGTTTTATAAAGAAGCAAACAGGAAAGCACATATTAGGAAGGGAGTGTTATAGGCTTGTGGGTAACAGAATGATCGATAGATTCACTAAGTAGCTGAATCCCTGAGGCCTACATTCAATGTGAGTGGAAACAAAGATTTCTGATTAAGGTTTCAGTGATTTTATCCACAAGGTAAAGGTAATAGGTATATTATGATCATTTTCAGCCATTCATAACCAGACAGAGTTTTTTGCTTTCTAGTATTGCAAAATCCTAATTTGGGGGATTTGCTTCACTTTGAACTTGCTATACCTTTTTACACCTAAGTTATTCATGTCATCCCAATGGCATACATGTCCAGTTATAATACCAGTAAGATAGCTACAGATACTCAGTGGAAGAGCCAGGACACAAATTTTGACAGTCAGCTTTGAGAATTCCTAAAATCTTTTCAAGATGACACAGTGTGAAATGGATTACAGGATCTGCCTTCAAGACATGATTTTGCCATTAAAAAATCTCTTTCTCACATTTGTTTTTTTTTTAAAGGATGTCACTAGACTATGTAACAGAATATAGATGCAATCCAGAAAAAAAAGATATTTTAGTGAGAGTTGTTCAGCAAATCTATAGTCATGAAACCAGCTTGGACCACGAGAAAAAGTCAACTGTGAAGTTCACTTGATGCATCAGCAAATAGTACTGGCAGAATTAAGTGAGTTTTCTCTTGAAAGTAAATACAAGGATGTCTTTACGCCTCACCGAAAGTCTATTCAGATGAAATCCATTCAAGATGAAGATTGGACAACCATAAAAACATTTAAAAAAACATTATTTTATACCTAAAAACAGGAAACATTTCTAAGATAACAAACAAAAGCACGAACCATTATATTTAACAAGCCACTGTCAATCAAAAATCAATTTTAAAATAGGCAAAAATAAAAAACATATGCTAAAATTACATAAAGTTCAAGAAATATATATTCTTTGTATAAACTTCTTAACAAATCAAAAAGGCAAAATGACTACACTCAAGGAAAATGACCAAATATTTAAGAGGATATTTGTACGAGAGGAAGTTAAAATAATAGTGGTAAACAAAATACAAAAGAAAAGTAACAAAGTTAAATTTTTTGCATTTTGAAAGATTTGTATATTTGACAGCTATTGGCAAGAATTTTTAAGCAATAAAAATCCAATGACTATACATTTTTTTTCTTTTTGGGTCACATCCAGCAATTCACAGGGGTGACTCCTGGCTCTGCACTCAGGAAGTACTCCTAGCTGTGCTCAGGGGACCATATGGGATGTCGGGGATCAAAGCCGGGTTGACCACTTGCAAGGCAAATTCCCTACCCTCTGGACTATTGCTCCAGCTCCGAATTTTTAAAATGATTCATTTTTAAATAATTTTTCCCCAGGGGACAGACCAATAGCACAGTGGGTAGGGCATTTGCCTTGCACATGGCAGATGTCGGTTCAATCTCCAGTATCCCATATGGTCCCCTGAGCACTGCCAGGAGTAATTCCTGAGTGCAGAGCCAGAAGTAACCCCTGAGCATTGCTGGGTGTGACCCAAAAAAAGAAAATAAACAAATAATTAAATAAAGAAGCAAATAAATAAATAGCAAACAAACAAATAAATAAGTAAATATTTTCCTTAAATAATATGAAGTAAACACATTCATATAAACCAAAATAAGTTTAGATATAGATATAGATGTATGTATCTATCACTTGTATCACTTGTCTTCCCATTGTTCATCTATTTGATGGAGCAGGCACCAGTAACATATCTATTTGTTGGGGATGAGGTTCATTCTTTTTACTGTTTTTGGCATATCAAATACACCACAGGTAGTTTTCCAGGCTCTGCTGTGGCTCTGGGTTCATCCCAGGGAGCACAGTCTTTTTCTGTGTCAGACCATCAACCACCAAGATCCCACAGGGCAGAGTCCTGGAGGTAGACAAGACTGTCTCCCTGTCTGCCACCTGCCAGACACAGCAGCCACACCTGCAACACCTCGAGGGGCAGGAATTTATCAATACAATTCCCATATATGAGCTGTAATGGTCAGTATAATTAGTGCTGGCTAAGGGATTTGGCATGGGGATGGTGGGTGGGAAAGGAAGGTCTTTGGTGTTGGGATTGGTGTTGAATGATGAAACTTTCTAACAACCTTTTTTATGAAAAACTTTGTAAGTCGTGATGTTTAAATAAAAAAGAACTAATACGTGCCACTACTGCAAGATATACTCAGCACTAAACTATGTAGCATTAAATTATCAAGAAGGTAGAAAACATGAAATGTCTCTTTGAATTCTGAATACCAGAATTCTCTTAAAATCGGCAAAAGGAGACCAAAAAAATCCCAATGATAGGTCAGAGTGGTAAAACAGCAGGTAGATTGTTTGCTTTGCAAGAGGCCAATTTGGGTTTGATCCCCAGCATCCCATACGGTCCTCCGGACACTGCCCGGAGTAATTCCTGGGTGCAGAGCCAGAAGGAACCCCTGGGCATTGTCAGGTGTGACCCAAAAAGCAAAATGAAAAAGAAATTTTTTAAATTGACTATGTTGTATATATAGGCAGACATCAGCTCATATCTTCCTTCCTGAGATTACCCAGAGGACAAGGGAGAACTGGCTATGTGGTATGTGAGGTTTTACAAACATCTCACTCCTGTAGACACAAATATCAGGCATCCTTTACACTCTCTGAAAACTGTGGTGAAATCCAACTCTTAAAAATTAGATCTTTGGAACCGGAGCTATAGTCCAACAGGTAGGGCATTTGCCTTGCACCCGGCCGGCCCATGCCGGCCGGGTTCGATCCCCGGCATCCCATATGGTCCCCCGAGCACCGCCAGGAGTAATTCCTGAGTGCAGAGCCAGGAGAAACCCCCTGAGCATTGCTGGGTGTGACCCAAAAAAGCAAAAAAAATTACGTCACCTGAGTAGATAAATTAGATAGATAGATAGATAGATAGATAGATAGATAGATAGATAGAGATAGATAGATAGATAGATAGATAGATAGATAGATAGATAGATAGATAGATAGATAGATAGATAGATAGATAGATAGATAGATAGATAGATAGATAGATAGATAGATAGATAGATAGATAGATAGATAGATAGATAGATAGATAGATAGATAGATAGATGGATATGGATGTGGATATAGATATGGATATGGATATTGATATGGTTAGAGATAGAAAGAGATAGAGCTAGAGCTAGAGATAGAGACAGGGACAGAGACAGATAGAGATAGATAGAGATAGAGATAGAGATAGGGATAGGGATAGGGATAGGGATAGATAGAGATAGAGATAGAGATAGAGATAGATATAGAGGTATGGGTATGGGTATGGGTATGGGTATGAGTATAGGTATAGGTATAGGGGGTGTAGGTATAGGGGGATTAGGGGCATTATTGCAGCAGTCTTTTTTAAATCTGGCTCAGGTATGCTGATCCAGAGACTCACAGACATGGGGCACAGCTGCTACTGGCTCTCCCTGTGCCCAGCCGTTCTCAAGGCGTCTGGGAGGGATGGCATGTTCTAGCCCTGGCCCGCCACCCAGTAGAGCCTCGGAAACAAGCCAGATGACCCCCACTCCACAAGGGCCTCCATTTTCCATATCCGGACTTCCCCCTCATCAGAACTCCACCCAGCAGAACAGCCTATCACAGCCCGCCTTGCACAGCCGAATTTTGGCCACGTGGTTCATCAATAAATGCTTGATTTAGAGATGACTACAAGAATATGCTACCCACACAGCAGAGCCTGGCAAGATACCCATGTCATATTTGTTATGCCAAATACCAGTAATCATTATAGAACTCATTCCTACAACCTGATGGAATGGTTTGAGGCTCTTTATGTTCCTGGAGCAAGCAGCTGCCCTTGACTCTACTTGCAAGAGACAGGACATATGGAGATGTTACTGGTGCCCGCTCGAGCAAATGGATGATGAACGGGAAGACAGTGATACAGTGATAGGTATAGGTATAGATAGAGATAGAGATAGAGACAGAGATAGAGATAGAGATAGATAGAGATAGAGATAGAGAAAAAGATAGAGATAGATATTAAAGACTCTAGAAACTCATGATCTTGCAAATTCTACTTTGGCCTTTATGTTTTCCTTACAATTCAAGTGCCTGGGCTGATTTTGATACCAAGTCATCCATAAAAATAAAGGTTTCACAGAGGCATAACTCAAAAGTAGAGAGGATGAGATTGGAACTAGACTAATATAACTAACCCACCTCCACCCCCAGGCTAATCTAGTTTTACAGATCCTGGTTGATTTAAGTAAGTAGCCAAGTGAGGCTGAATTTTCTTTATCTCAGAACACATTAAAAATGATATTATCTTTAAAAGGTGTTTTCATTGTAGTTTTAGTAATGTGTATTCAATATTAATTTTTAAGTTTTATACACAAAGTCACTGCACCTTGGACACCAAGTGTCCAATATCTTCCACAACTATCTTTGCGTCACTGCTAGTATCTGCAATTGTGATTTCAAAGCACATATACTAGAATAATTTCAGCAACTTTAAAACTCAAACCCAGCCCCTATGCTGGGTTTGATATATCTCTCACTATTAATTAATTAATTTATTTTGTTATACCGCCATGAGATATACAATTACAAATATTTTTATGATTGGGTTTCAATCATATAGCGTTCCAGCACCCATACCACCACAACTGCCCTATTCCCACCACCAATGTCCCCAAATTCCCTCCCATCTCCCTATACTGCCTCTAGAGCAGTCACTTATCTTTTCTTCTTTCTATTTCTATCTCTCTCTCTCTCTGACTCATTGTGCCTTGCCCTACAGACATTTAGGCTTCATCATGTAAATTTCTTTGTGCATATTCAATCTTGAGTTCTGTTCTGGCATTGCCACTTCCTACAATTAGTAGAACACTGTTATATGTTTATATCCCATTAATGAATGCAATCCTTCTATATATGTTCTTTTCCTTCTGAATAATTCCACTCAGCATGATAATCTCCATGTCCATCCATTTGCAGGTACATTTCATGATTTCATCTTCTGACAGCTGCATATTATTCCATTGTGTAGGCGTACCATGGTTCCTTTTTCCTTAGAGCTTTATATAGATTCAATGGGGTCCGTATAAGGATACTGATGGTGTTCTTCAAAGAAATTGACCAAACACTCCTGAAATTTGTATGGAATAATAAACCCCCAAGAAAAGATAAAAAATTCTTGGTAAAAAATAAGATGGGAAGTATCATTTTTCACAATTTCAAACTCTATTACAAAGCATTAGTAATTAAAACGACATGGTATTGGTATGGAGATAGCCCTGTAGACCTATAGATTAGAACTTAATATCCTGACACATACTCGCAAATATGCGATCACATAATCTTTGACAAAGGAGCAAAAAATGTGAAGTGGAGCAAAGAAAGCCTTTTCAATGAATTTTGATGGTAAACTGTACAGTTACATGTAAAACAATGAACTTAGACCTTCTAACACCATGCACAAAAGTCAGATCAAAATGGATTAAAGATCTCAACCTCATACATGAATTTATAAGGTACATCAAAGTAAACATAGGAAAAATGCTCTATTACATTGAAGCTAAAGACATCCTTATTTTGTTTTGTAACTGATAAATCCCTAGTCTTTCCAAGTCTTCAGATTATTTTGTGTATGGCATATTGCAAGCTTGAAACACTAGGTGGTATTCCATTTATGATATCAAAAGACTGAGACAAATGCACAAAAAAGACCATACATATATACCTATAAAGATGTCTACTAGAAAATTGTTAATAAGGTGGATAGTGACCACAAATATTTTAAATTTCTATCAGCTTCAGAATAGACATAAAACAAGTGATAAATATTTGTAATAAACTATTATAGAAGTGAATGATATGAAAATAATTGTAGTAACAAAGATATTGTTAAGATATCATATGGATTTAAAATATCTTGTGAGTGGTGGGTAGGGTATGTTATTTTTTTAAATATAATATATAATGGAGGCTGGAAAGATAGTATAGTAGCCAGAACATGTGTCTCCTACATGACAATATCAGATTTGAATCTTAGCACCCCATATGATTGTCTGAGCAGCACCAGGATTAGCTCTGAGTACTGAGTCAGAAAAAAGCCGTCAACAATCCAAGGTGTGATTCCCAAACTAATATAATATTTATTATAATATACATATTATTTATAAATAAAGTATATTATTAAGAGATACTCTATTATATTTACTGAAAAATGCATGTCTAATGGTATATTTATTTCTCTATGTCAATAAAATAATAGTGGATTAACAAATAGTCAAAGGCAACAGGAACTGATGACTGGGCTTCACTATGAATCTTACCACTATGAGAAGGTGTGAGGAGCAGGGGAAGGCACTGGGACAATAGGGAGGGAAGCTGATGTTCCGAGATGTAGTGCTCGAATATTTATGTATGAAACACTGCCAATAATGGTTTTCTAAATTACTCATGCCTAAAATAAAATTTAAAATAAGCAGCAAAATCATTTATGAAAAAAAAATACCTAGGCCTTGGGTGTATCTGAGAGTGGATGGCCTAGAATTCAGAATTTATTTGCAAAGATGCTTTCCCTCTCAATTGTGATTGGATGTCATGGTTGAGCCAGCAAAACCTACTGTTCTTGGGAAAGCATTTGCTGTAAAGTGAAAGAATTGTATTTGTTTGTGGCTCCCAAGCTTCGGAATTTCCCTATTCCTGCCATGTTCATTTTTCAAAAAATGTGAACTAGGTCTCACTTTCAAAATA
Organism: Cryptotis parvus; assembly: GCA_021461705.1. NCBI lineage: Eukaryota > Metazoa > Chordata > Mammalia > Eulipotyphla > Soricidae > Cryptotis > Cryptotis parvus. The sequence goes on along the minus strand of JAJIBD010023042.1, from coordinate 40,022 downwards.
AATAACTAAAAAGTAAAATACAGGAAAATAATACAACACAAATTTATCTTGGCAATTAGCAGAGAGAGACTCATGGAACAGAACAAAATGAAGATTACTAACAAGCAACTAGAATCAGCAAGTATACTGCTCTGGAAACGCAAACATTACAGGGAAAGGGAGTGATATTGTCTCAGTCCTTGACTCTGGTCTTCTAAGAGAGAATTCACTTTGGATACCCAGAACAGGAAAGAGTGTCAGAAATGTAGTTGAAAAAAATTTTTAATGTTTTATCATGGTTGACCAAAAGGTCAATGGGATGTGGAGGATGAACACTCTACATAGATAGGATGGATAAGGGAAAGGCTAAAGTTTGGGTACCTCGACTTTTTGTCCTTTTTTCTTTATTCCAGTAGTTTCTTACTCCTTGGAGAGGCAAATCCACAGGAATCTGGATGTTTTTCAACAGAGATACCCAGCCTCCCTCCCATGATAATGATCTAGTTATCTACATCCCCTGGCAATAGCCACTCAACTCCCAACGTGCTCAAGTCTGACTAAAAGGTCTATGCTAATATTCGTAAGTTTTATGTCTTAAACTGACTGAGAAACTTGTTATTCTATACAACATTGTTCATACCATTTAAAATAATGAACCAGCAATTTGTCCTTTGGGAAAGAAATAGATATCAGAGGCCATATAGTATAATTGGGAGCATAGAAAAATGTGATGAAATATTTCAAAATACAGAATAATAAGTGAAGTTGCACCAGAAGGTCATTATTCAAATACAGTATACAATAAGCACCAAGAAAAGGGCACACATGATTAGAGAGAAACAGAAATCAAGAAAATTGGAATGTTTTCCAACAGGTTGTTGAATTGTATTTAACCGTTCTTTTACTATCTGTACATTTCTTACAAATGTGAATCATTACCTGTGAAATCAGTTATTTGCAAATGCCAACAAGAGAATATGTTATAGAGAAATAATAAAACTCCTTTCCTTTCTTAGCCAAATTAGTGAGATAAACAGTTGTCATAATTTTCCACTCACTTTCACAACAGGATATAGTGGGGTATGTAAGAATTTAGAGATATTATTTTCTAAAATTATAATTTAATTGCATATAGAGTATAATGAAGCTATTGTCCATTTAAATAAAGTTAGGCCTATACATGATAGGACATAAGGGATGGAAAATCTTGTCAACAGAGGCACGAGATGATAATACTTTTTAAGAGTAAAATAATTTGAAGATTGAAAAATTCAGGGAAGAAGATAGCTCAATGGGCTGAGATACAGGGTTTTTTTTTTGGGTGGGTAGATTCTTCTGTTCTGTTTTGTTCTGTATTATTGAATCACTGTTACACTGTGTTACACTGTTACACAGATGTAGTTACAAAGTTGTTCATAATTGGGTTTTGGTAATACAATGTTCCAACCCCTGTCCCTTCAGCAGTGTACATTTCCCACCATTAATGTCCACATTTTACCTCCCACTCCCTCTATAGCAGGTGCTTTTCTTCTTTTCTTCTCTCTGATTTTGTCTCTGTCTCTGTCTGTCTCTGTCTCTCTCTGCTTCTGGGAGTTGTGGTTTGCAATACCGACGGTTATTAAGTATAGCCCTTTACCTTCAACATTGATAAAAATTGGTAAAAAAAATAGAAAAATATTATTTCAAAAACCAATAAACTAGGTCCAACTTAAGTATATTATTAAAACAAATTATTTCCTAAGATCTTAATTTAGAAACACTTGATATTATAATCACAGTGAAAACTCTTACCTAGGCAAACTGAAGACTTGGATGCTATACTACATTTCCTGTCATTATTACAAATAATATTGCTTTATCTTAATCCTATTTCTACTGGCCTATATTTCTTCTACTCAGCTCCCCAAATCATCAGTCCTGAAATATCTAACACCATGAAGTTGAGTCTCCTAAATATGTCCCAGTCTTCTCTAGTTCAAGCTCAGATTTTCATTCTGCTCAGTGTTTGAACCCATCATTCTCTGCTCTCAACAACCTTATGTTTTCTCTTATGATGTGTGCATCCTCAGTTTATGATACAAAAATGTAAACATTCAAAATATTTAACACCTTTCCACTCACCTTCTTCCCTACATAGCTGGAGGAAACTCAGTATTTTAAAGATGAATCAACTGTATATCAAAGCAAGTAAAGATAGACTTTTCCTATAAATAAAAGTCATATCAGCAATGTTTGGTAAACTTAAAGTGAAGGTTTTGGGTACTAGGAGGGAATGCACATCAACTGGAGGCAGGATCCCCAGGCTCATTTCCCGCAAGGAACGGTGAGCAAGTAAAGCCAGGAGAGAACGACATGGAGCTCAGGGCTGGGTGTATCTCTCAAGACCCAGGAATAGTCCAAAATGAAAAGCTCTTTCACGATCACGATCACGATCTTCCCGTTAATCATCTATTTGCTAGAGCGGGCACCAGTAATATCTCAATATGTCCTGTCACATGCTGTAGAGCCAAGGGCATTGGCTTGGTACAGGAACATAAAGAGCCTCAAACCATTATATTAGGTCATGAGAATGATCTAACATAATTGTTACTGGCATTTGGCATATCAAATACAACACGACAGCTTGCTAGGCTTGCCGTGCGGAGAGGCATACTCTATAAACACCTCCAAATAAAGCCTTTATTGATGAACTGCGCGGCCGCTAGCGGCCGCGTGAAGGCAGGCTGTGATGGGCTGGTCGGCTGGGTGGAGTTCTGATGAGAGGGAAGTCCAATGTGGAAAATGGCGGCGCCCATGGAGTGGGTGGGGGGGTCGTCTGGCTTGTTGTGAGGTTCTGCCGGGGTGGTGGGCCAAGGCTGGAACCCACCATGCCTCCCGACTGCCTCATGAGCGGCTGGGCACAGGGAGAGCAAGGAACCGCTCTGCCCCATGTCTGAGAGTCTCTGGACCAGCATACCTGGGCCCGATTGAGGAAGAAACTGCTCCAGGGTGGGTGTCGATGATCCGGGCTGTGATGGGCTGGTCGGCTGGGTGGAGTTCTGGGCCCGATTGAGGAAGAAACTGCTCCAGGGTGGGTGTCGATGATCCGGGCTGTGATGGGCTGGTCGGCTGGGTGGAGTTCTGGGCCCGATTGAGGAAGAAACTGCTCCAGGGTGGGTGTCGATGATCCGGGCTGTGATGGGCTGGTCGGCTGGGTGGAGTTCTGGGCCCGATTGAGGAAGAAACTGCTCCAGGGTGGGTGTCGATGATCCGGGCTGTGATGGGCTGGTCGGCTGGGTGGAGTTCTGATGAGAGGGAAGTCCAAATGTGGAAAATGGCGGCGCCCATGGAGTGGGTGGGGGTCGTCTGGCTTGTTGTGAGGTTCTGCCGGGAGTAATTCCTGAGTAATTCCTGAGTCCGGGCTGCTGTGGTCAGTCTCCAGGGGCCTGGGGGGGTCCTGGGGAGAGAGGAGCTCCTGGATGCTGGCCAGGCTGCTGTCGAGGTCGGGCAGGTTCAGTTCGGGCACCGTCACCGAGGGGCTGAACAGATCCAGCAGGGCGCTGGTGTCCACGCTGAAGCCGTGGCTGGTCAGCATGGTCTGCAGGTTGTCCAGATTGGAGTCCATGGCGTCCAAGTGGTCACTGAGTTCCGTCTTGTCGAGGCAGGCGACACTGAGGCACTTCTCGGGGGCCGCAGGGGAGCAGGCGAGCTCTTTAGCTTTTCAATTTTCACTTTTCACTTTTGTGAAAAAAAAAATAAAAAGAAAGTGAAATTTTCAAATAAATTGATTGTATCAATCATTTCTCTTCATCTGTCAATCTAAAATATTTTTTCTGGAGTGCAGTGTTGGAGAAATAGTAGAGAGGACAAAACACACTGCTAACTAGACTTCGATCCCCAGCACTCCATTTGGTCCCCTGTGCACAAATAAAGTAGTAAGCCTTAAGTACTACAGGGTGCAGCCTAAAAGCCATAAACAAACAAACAAACAAAAAACAAACAAATAAATAAATAACTAGTGAGAAGCAGGTTTAATTTTTTAATAAGAATAAACACTTTTTAAAGGAAATTTATTTTTCTATCATAAAACAAAGCTTATGTGTTGCTTTTTCTACTAGTTATTTTATCTTCCTAAACATTCTCATTCTAGCATGAATGAGAATGATTAGGAAGATAAAATAACTTAATGTTTTGTTAGATTCTACCACCCTCCCCTACTCCATGGGGCCCGCCATTTTCCTACTTTTTCTACTAGTTTTTCTACTGCTTTTTTCTACTTTCCTGCTTTTTCTACTAGTTATTTTATCTTCCTAATCATTGTCATTCTAGCATGAATGAGAATGATTAGGAAGATAACGTAACTTTAATGTTTTGTTAGATTCTACCACCCTCCCCTACTCCATGGGGCCCACCATTTTCCACATCCGGACTTCCCTCTTATCACAACTCCACCTAGCAGACCAGACTGTCACAGCCCGGATCATCCACAGCCACCCTGCAGCAGTTTTTTTTTTTCAATCCGGACCAGGTATGCTGAACCAGAGACTCTCAGACATGGGGTAGAGCTGCTACTTGCTCGCCCTGTGCCCAGCTGCTTCGTGAGGCGCCAGGGGAGGCATGGCGGGTTCTAGCCCTGGGAGGCCTGCCACCCAGCAGAGCCTCACAACAAGCCAGACCACCCTCCCCTACTCCATGGGGCCCACTATTTTCCACATCCGGACTTCCCTCTCGTCACAACTCCACTCAGCAGACCAGACTATCACAACACGGTTCATCAATATATGCTTTATTTAGAGGTGACTACAATAGTATGCCACCTGCACGGCAAGCCTGGCAAGCTGCTCGTGTAGTATTTTATATGCCAAATACCAGTAACATTTATATTAGGTCATTCCCGTGACCTAATATAATGGTTTGAGCTCTCTATGTTCCTTGAGCAAGCAGATGCCTTTGGATTCTCCTAGAATGAATCAAGGACATCTGGAGATATTACTGGTGCCCTCTCTAGCAAATAGATGATTAACGGGAAGATAGTGATAGATAGTGATAGTGAATCATTCTCATGTGATGAACCTGCTTGTATTTATATAGGATACAAGAAGGTAGGAACGTATTTACTGAGTTCCTCTCTAATTTCCTTTTGCTTGTTTTTTAGGACCACATCTGGTGATGATCAAGGAACATTACTGAAGCTGTAATCAGGAATCATTCCTGCTGCTATTCAGATGACCATATGGGTTGCCAGGGACTGAACCCAGATCAGTCCCATTCAATTCAAAGAGCTTACCCACAATACTATTTCTTTGCACAAATTTTTGTGTTCAGTTTCCTACATGCCACAGTAAACATTATTTTTTTAAATATGGGACATGCGTAGTATATAGATGGGCCTAGGCCACTCCTGGTAATTCTAGGGTCAATTTAGTGCCTGACCTGGTATTGTTTGGGGATTATGCATACCAAATTTAGAAATGCTTGGTTGTTCTGCTCTGCCATCAACAAAGTCAGGCCCTCCAACACAATAGATATGTTCCACTACATAAATTAGCTCCTGGTAGCGACCGTGCGGTTTATCAATAAATGCTGGATTTTGAGATGACTACAAGAGTAGGCTACCCGCATGGCAGAACCTGGCAAGTTACCCGTGTCATATTTGATATGCCAAATGCCAGTACCAATTATAGACCTCATTCCCATGACCTGATGGAATGGTTTGTGGCTTTTATGTCCTGGAGCAAGCAGGTGCCCTTGGGCTCTACTTGCATGAGACAGGTCATATGGAGGTTACTGGTGCCCGCTTGAGCAAATCAATGATGAACGGGAAGACAGTGATACAGTGACAGTGATACCACTTTTAAGCCTCCCTCATACTATGGTTTCCCGGCTACATGATTTTTCACCTCTGTCCCCTTGAGATATCCTGGCGTCCCTATTAGGAAAGGCCTTTTAGTAGGTCATACAGATAATTATTAGGCAGGCACTAAATATGGTTCCTCCCCAACCCCCACCTGCACAGCTAGGAAGAAGACCCCTTAGCACAGCAGGGTGCGATTCAGTACCCCCACCCCCAATGAGAAGGGCTGCTTTAAGCCTTCAATTCTCTTTCTCCTTAGTAAAATATCCATATTTACATGCACTATTGACTTGCTACTTCATATTCTTTTAAAAAAATAATTTGGGGGCCGGAGCGATAGCCCAGCGGGTAGGGCGTTTGCCTTGCACGCCAGCTTGCGCCGGCCGCGCTGGCCCGGGTTCGATCTCCGGCATCCCATATGTTCCCCGAGCACCGCCAGGAGTAATTCCTGAGTGCAGAGCCAGGAGTAACCCCTGAGCATCGCCGGGTGTGACCCTAAAAGCAAAAAAAAAAAAAGTCATAATAATTTGTCCATAAATCTTCCCTGTTCCGGGGCCAGAGTGATAGTCCAGCGGGTAGGGCGTTTGCCTTGCACGCGGCCAGCCTGTGCCGGCCTGGGTTCGATCCCTGGCATCCCATATGGTCCCCGAGCACCACCAGTGATTCCTGAGTGCAGAGCCAGGAGAAACCCCTGAGCATTGCCGGGTGTGACCCAAAAAACAAAAATAAATAAATAAATAAATAAATAAATAAATAAATCTTCCCATTTCTATCCATTTGTATATAGACTTTTTAGATAGAACTAACCACTCATAAAAACTTCCATTCCCTCATTTTATTCACATTCTTCAGTGACTTACAATTTTGTTTCTTTCTTTAATACTACACTAAAGTGCAATTTGTCATGGTCCCACCAAAAATTTTTGCCAAATTCAGTGATCAGTTTCTGTCCCCATTTTATACCTCTGTGGTACTTATCATGATTGACTGTAACCTTTTGCTGAAACCACCTTCTCTCTTAGCTGTAAGGACATCAGTCTCATCTTGGTTTTTCTAATCACCTTCCCAATAGAGACAGCTTCATGTTGCAGTCTTCAGATCTTATTCTTAAATTCTTTGTTATTTTCTGTCTTCACTTTATTTTAATGACTGTTAATGACTCTAAGCTTCTTGTAGGATCTCTTCTGCCTGCTTTTATAGTCAAATTCTTGTTTTATTTTCAAATTTCAAAAGTAGCATGTCCACAGTAGACAATGTCACTCCCAAATTCTGAAGATGCTTCTTTTTTTTATAAATGGCACAATTATATGAACAGCTACACAAAAAATCTAGAGAACTTGATGAATTCATTCCTGGCCTCTATTAAAAATACTGGAAAGATGAATCAATACCAACAACAAAATAAATCTTATTTTTCCCTCTTATTTCAATGCTGTTATTACAAATCAGATCTTTTTTTGCGGTAGACTCATTAGTCTTGTGGTTTCTCTCTTCTACACAATCTCAATTTAACAATAATCTTCAAAGAACAGCACAGTCTTTTTTTTTTAACCTTGAGGGAGTGGGCTGGATAATTCCCCTGTCATGCTCTGGGGTGTGGAGATGAAGGTCATGTGTGTGTGTGTGTGTGTGTGTGTGAGAGAGAGAGAGAGAGGGAGGGAGAAAGAGAGAGAGACTGTGTGTGGTTGTGTGTGTGTGTCCTGTGGTGCTAAGGGACAAGAGAATATTCTAGTGTTGCTCAAGGGGTATCTGGGTCATTCCAAGTTGTCTTGGAGCAGACTTACTATGCTGGGGATATACTCAGACTCTCACACATTCAAGACATGAACTCAGTCTTCTGAATGTATCTTAATAGTCGCCTGACATATATATATTTTTACGCTATAAACAGGCTTGTAATATCCCCTCAAATTCCTCTTTATGTGTGCAATTTTGAATATAATATAAATACAACCTAAAAGTCCCTGCCCCTTTTGTACTTTACCAAATACATATCAAATATTTCTTTCTGATTCTTTATGATATAATCACAATATATTCTGTACCTATTTTAATCATAACATATCCCTCCTCAAGTATATACAGTACTTTCTTGTCTCCAGAGAAAATATTTGCATGGTTTGGACAGTGATATTTGACTTCACTACACAGTTTTCTATGAAACATTGTTTCTCATATTCAATAGTACCTATTTGTTGAGGAAAGGCTGGGTTCTCCAGCAATATAGGGAGTCAGATTCCCTTAAATCTCAAGGCATCTGCAGACAGCAGAAAAAAATTCATGAATGCAGCAAAGTTCCAAAAATCTTTACTTAAGCAAGTTCTGGAAACTTTCTATTCTCCTAACAGGACCCAGACCACCTGCTCAGGTAAGATCCAGGATATTCTGCCAAGATGAACACTGGATCCAGACCATGAGCTCAAGTCGGATGCCAACCCAGATTGAAGGCAGGCAGGCAGAGAAAGAGCAGAGCAGGCAGACACAGAGGGAAGGGAAGAGAGAGATAGAGAGAGAGAGAGAAAGAATTGAGAGAGAAAGGAGAGAGATTGAAAGAGATTGAGAGAGAGGAAGAGAGAAATTGAGAAAGAGGAAGAGAGAGATTGATAGAGAGAGAAGGAGAGAGCCATTTCTTTTATTTTATTTCCCCTTAGCCCCTGGCTCAGTCCAGAAGAATGGGTCTCTGTCAGAGCCAAAAAATCCAGCACAATGGGGTGAACAAACGAACAGAAACTTCAACAAGGAAGAAATTAGAATGGCCAAAAAGGCATATGCAAAAATGCTCATCATCACTAATCATCAGAGAGATGCAAATCAAAACAATAATGAGAAATCATCTCACACCACAGAGACTGGCACATATCCAAAAGGGTAAGAACAACTAGTGTTGGCGTAGATGTGGGGAAAGGGAATCTCATCCATTGTTGGTGAGAATGTCGACTGGTACAGCCTTTCTGGAAAATAATATGGACATTCCATCAAAAGACTAGAAATTGAGCTCCCATTTGACCCAGTCATACCATTCCTGGGGATATACCCTAGAAGCCAAAAACACACAGCAGAAACACCATCTGCATTTATATTTTCATAGCAGCACTATTCACACTAGCTAGAATCTAGAAACAACCAGTATGCCCGAGAAATGACCGGATAAAGAAACTTTGGTACATCTACACAATGGAATACTATGCAGCTGTTAGGAAAAATGAAGTTATGAAATTTGCCTATAAATGGATGGGAATTGAGAAGATCATGTTGAGTGAAATAAGTCGGAAGGAAAAAGACAGATATAGAATGACTGCATTTATTAGTGTGACATAAATGTATATATATATATATATATATATATATATATATATATATATATATATATATATATATATATAGACACCAAAATCCAAGGTCAGCGAAATGTGGATCATGAGGTCTTGTAAAAGGTGAAAACTATCACAAACAAGTGGGAATCAGAGGATAGGTAAGACAGATAAGGAAACAATGTGCTAATAATTGTCATAAGGGCTAATACCAACATAGAATTACTGTATCACTGTATCACTGTCTTACCATTCATCATCAATTTGCAGGAGGCGGTCATCAGTAACATCTCCACATGACCTGTCTCATGCAAGTAGAGCCCAAGGGCATGAGACATAAAGACATAAAGAGCCTCAAACCATTCCATCAGGTCATGGGAATGAGGTCTATAATTGTTACTGGTATTTGGCATATCAAATACAACATGGGTAGCTTGCCAGGCTCTGCCGTGTGGGTAGTATACTCTTGTAGTCATCTCAAAATCCAACATTTATTGATGAACCCCTGCGGCCAAAAGCGGCCGTGTGAGCCAGTCTGTGATAGGCTGGTCTGCTGGGTGGAGTTCTGATGAGGGGGAAGTCCGGATGTGGAAAATGGAGCCCCTCATGGAGTGGGGAGATAATCTGGCTTGTTGTGAGGCTCTGCTGGGATGGCGGGCCAGGGCTAGAACCTCCCGGGCGCCTCACGAGCTGTTGGGCACAGGGAGAGCCAGTAGCAGCTCTGCCCCATGTCTGTGAGTCTCTGGATCAGCATACCTGGGCCGGATTAAAAAGACTACTGCAGGGTGTATCTCGATGGGCCCAGCTTTGATAGCCTGGTCTGCTGGGTGGATTTCTGATAAGGGGGGAATTCTGGATGTGGAAAATGGAGGCCCTCATCGAGTGGGAGGTTGTCTGGTTTGTTGTGAGTCTCTGCTGGGGTGGCGGGCCAGGGCTAGAACCTGCCATCCCTTCCGGGAGCCTCATGAGCGGCTGGGCACAGGGAGAGACAGTAGCAGCTCTGCCCCATGTCTGTGAGGTCTCTGGATCAGCATACCTGGGCCGGATTAAAAAAGACTGCTGCAGGAAGTATCTAGATGAGCCGGGCTGTGATAGGCTGGTCTGCTGGGTGGAGTTCTGAGTGGGTGAAGTCCAGTTGTGGGAAAATGGAGGCCCTCAGCATTCCGCCCTGCAGCAGTCTTTTTAATCGGCCCAGGTATGCAGATCCAGAGACTCACAGACATGGGGGCAGCGGTGCTACTGGCTTTCTCTGTACCCAGCCACTCATGAGGCACCCGGGAGGATGGCAGGTTCTAGCCCTGGCCCGCCACCCCAGCAGAGCCTCACAACAAGCCAGACGGACCCCCGCCCCAAGTCCATGAAGGCCTACATTACCAACATAGAACTGAGGCATTAAACACAGGTAAAAAGATACACATAATAACCTAAAGTGTATGTATTACAATGTACAATATGTAAGAGAAGGAAGAGAGAAGAGAGAGATAGGGAGAAAGAGAGAAAAGAGATAAGGGAACCTGCCATAGAGGCAGACTAGGGGAGGAGGGAGGGGGGAGGGGAATCGGGGACATTGGTGGTGGGAAGTGGTCACTGGTGGAGGAATGGGTGCTGGAACACTGACCAAAACCCCCAAACATGAACAACTTTGTAATTGTATATTTCACAGTGGTATAATAAAATATTAATTAAAAAAAATCCAGCACATTCAGCACAAACCCCCAGGTGTACTTGTCTTGCCCAGGCCATACAAATGCTAATTTGCTAGAACTGATCTCACCTTCAGCTTTCTAGCCAAGACAACTGTAGAGATGGGGGTCAGGACACCCTGAGTAGAAATGTAACTTAGGATTTAATGCATGGGGAACTGCGTATATCTATACCATGAATATCCTAGAGCCAATTATTTATTTCTTCAAGTTTCCACAAGATCCTTTTCTTTAGTTATGGTTTCTCTGCCTTTAGAATTATTGAGAGTTATGTTCACTTGCCAGAAGGCAAAGAACATTCATCTTTGATCTAGCAGGGCTACTTTATTTAAAGGAAGATCCAAACACAGCCACAGAATTCCTGGTAAAAGTGTCCAGTCCCACAGAGAGGATCTGTAGGAGTTAGTAGAGGAAGCACTTTGACCAGCTAACATAGATTCATGGTAAGAATACTTCACCACATGGAAAATCACAGATCCAAACTCCTTTCATGCCCCAATCTACCTGTGTGAATTGTAAGAGGGAGTTTCAGGCAAAGGCAGCTGGTTCTAGCAGTTGCTAGGCTCTGGGTAGCTGGTGCCCAGGGCTCATTAGGGCATGTACTCCAACACCTATTCAAAAGTGCATATATATTACCCTCTCTTCCTTGCTCATTAACTGTCCCATATTTGTCCATTTATCTCTATCATTGAATTCTTTTTTTTAAGGATACATTTGTAATTTTAAGTTATTTATTTATATTTTTTTTTGCCTTTTGAACACAGTTAATTTCATGATGGCAAGCGTTATGTCTTTTGCCAGCACCAATTATCTACTGCAATTCATTTATTTTACTGAGGAATAAATGACTTATATGGGTTTGAAATAGTCGATATGTTTATAACCAAGCAAATCCGTTTAACTGGAGAGCTGCTATCATATGTTCCTTGGTACAAGTCAAATAGCTGTGCTGCATACACGGGAACTAAGTCTTTAAAACTATACTGACAGTTATAAAATCAAATTAATATATATGTATTTTATATTTTTTACCAGCTCACAGTATATTATATTAAATTATCTAATTTATTTCTCTTTAGCTATAGATTCTCATATTTTTCTGCCCTGGGGTCAACACCCATGTTCAAAGTCTTAGCAAAAATGAACAATATAGAACTAATAAATATAACAAACTGGTTAATTTAATTCCCTCTTTGTTGTTGCCAATTCGAAAGCAAAATGTAAATTCTAATTTCATTGAATTTTTATAGGAAAAATAAATTAGTAACATTTCTTCAAGCAAAATAAACCCACATGGTTTCTATTTTTACACTGCCTTTCATTACAGTTTTAAACCACCCACAACAATTCAGTCAAACAATCTGTATGCTTTTTCCTCTAGGGAACTTGCTAAATTTGCAATTGAGATAAGCAATCAATGCTCACCTCTGCTAAACTGTATATAAATATTATTTTAAAAGGAAATTCCTAGGAGGAACTCCTTTATGGAATGTAACTTCATTAGTAAGTAATGGATTGCTGTACTGTAGGTTTTCCCCCCATCAAGCTAATTTGGAAATTGTTAATTGTCTTACATTTATTTTCGATTGTAAAATGAATGATACTCCTGTGTGGGAATCGACCTGATTATAATTATGCTTCCCACAAGATAATAGTATTGACTTCATTTGACTTTTGTGTTCATATCAATCTATTAATCATAGAATATTTGCAAAAATAAATTAATATGGGATATATCCTCATAAGCTACCTTGTTTCCTTTTTTGAATATGGTTGAAGGATCTTGAAACACCAGTAGAGGGATGGGTAGAGTATTTTAGTAACTGTAAAATGATTAGTTCAATTGTATTTCAAACTTTGTTACCTCAATTAATATCATTAAAATAAATGCAATTTTAAATGTATAAAAATAAATTCAATTTTAAAAATTGTTAGATTTCTTTCAACTTTTCTAAAGTTCTTACAATTTTTTTATCATTTCTGTAAGTTTATACACATTTTCTTAAAAAGTGAGTTAGGGCTTGTGTCAAGATGGTGCCAGTGCAGGAACGTGTGACATTCCCGGCAGAGGAAAGGCTGCTTTCAGCACTGTCTAAAAAGTTCATAGTGTCAATAAATATTTTCTTTTTCTCTTTTAAGTCACACCTGGCGATGCACAAGGATAACCTGGCTCTATTGAGGAATTACTGCTATTACTGCTAGGTGTGGGCAGAGGATCATAAAGTATGCTGGGAATTGAATATAGATTGGCCGCATGCAAGGTAAATGCCCTTCCTGCTGTACTTTGTTTGCTTCCAGCCAGAGTTATAAAATTTCCACATGAGTGAACACAGGGATTCGTTAGATATTGCTTCTTAAGGAAAGTATCATCAAACAACACAGACCAGATGGAGCATGGCGCTCCTGCAGTTCTCGGTGCTGAGTGGTAGCAGAGTTTTAAAGTGTCTGAATAGGGCTCTTTAGGCCCATGTTAGCACCTTGAAGAGGGCATGCCCTGGACTCGAGTAGACTGTCCAGATTCCTGCCATGGGGGCCCGTCATTTGCTGCCTGCAGGGTGGCCCCACAGATCTTTTTTAAATTTTTTTTTTAAATCACACACCACCCACAGCATATTATGAAGGAAAACCTCCCTGAAAGTGTCTGGAGACCAAGGATAGGGGTGTGTACCCTCTTGGCAGGTTCTGCTGGCCTGCTAGCTATAGCCAGCCCCAAGTCTGCTGTCACCAATGGTTGCAGAACTGCCTCTGGTCCTTGTCCCTTCCAAGGCTACTGTGGCCATTGCTCCATATCTACTGGAGCCCAGGGGCACAATGCCACTGACAGATCGCCCTAGGCTAACAGGAAGAGCTAAAAAGAGCCTGATGGTGGCTTCACACTTCCTCATATCCCAAATCATTGCTGTGCCTCTGGCCAGACACCAACAACTCAAGACCAGGTTTTCTGAGACTATTAATGGCCAAAAGGTAGGTATGAGGGAGCCATGCCCACAAACAACATACAGCTCACCTGGTAAGCTCATTAATTAGTCTAGCTTCAAAGACTCATAAATAAATCTCAAAAGAAATCAAAGCTGTAGTTAATCTTGGATCACAGCAAAACCGAGCAGACCAGGGTACATTAGAGGAGTTCTGGTTTCTTAGGGTCCATCCTGGGAGTCATTTGCTCAAAATTGTCACCAAGTCACCTGCTGGACTGGACTCCACCTACTCAGAATGGATCTCATGGAGATATAAATCTGCTAAAATGTGGGTAAGCAGATTTTATGAGTTAAATATCCAGGCTTACTCGAGGTCAGGATGGGCTACCTCCCCCCCACCTCCCTATGCTTCTAGAAATGCTGGCAGTCACTCCAGCCCCAAACCCACCTCCTTGTTACAAGAAAAGGTTACTCCAGCTGTACCTTCCCAATAAAAATATCTAATGCCTTGAACAAATACAATGATCTCTTTGTACCTATATTACAACCCAAATTGCACAAAAAGATATTGAAACAGCAAGATGGAATGTAACTGAAATAGAGGTGGCAGAGGATGTGGTGGGTGGTAGGGGAGTAGTGGAAGGAAACAGGATATTGGTGTTGGGAAATGTTCACTGGTGAGGGAATGAGTATTGGAACATTGTAAGACTGAAACCCAATATGTACAGCTTTGTGATGCTTACCTCACAGTGATTCTAGTAGATTAGAACTGGGGCATCTTGCATGTAGCCTATCTAGGTTGAATAACTAGATATAGATCCACATATAGTACCCTGAACAACACCAGGATTAATTCCACAGTACAGAGCCAGGAATAACCCTTGAGCACTACAGGGTGCCCATCTCATCTCCAAAAAAGAAGTGAATTAAAGGAAAGTCTTCCAAAAACTTGAAATTGAGCTCTCATTTGACCCAGCAATACCACTTCTTGGAATGTACCCTGGAAACCCAAAACACACAGCAGAAACACTATCTGCACTTCTGTATTGATTGCAGAGCTATTTATAATAGCCAAAATATGGAAACAACCTGAATACCCAAGAACAGAAGGCTGGCTAAAGAAACTATGGTATATATACACAATGGTATTTCATTGTGTAGATGTACTATATGCAGCTGTCACAAAAAAACAAAGTCATGAAATTTACCTGCAAATGGATGGACATGGAGATTATCATGCTGAGTGAAATTAGAAGGAAAAGGACAGATATAGAATGACTGTATTCATTAGTCAGATATAAATATACACTGGTGTTCTACTAATTGTAGGAAATGGTAATGCCAGAATAGAACTCAGCATTGAATGTACACAAAGGGATTTACATGATAAACCCTAAGTGCTGTAGGGCAAGTCACAATGTATAAGAATGAGGGAGAGAAACTCAGAGAAAGAGAAAGAGAGAGAGAGAAGAAATGGAAAAGTGCCTGCTATAGAGGCAGGCTGGAGGAGAAGTGAGGGAATTTGGGGACATTGGTGGTGAGAATAAGATACTGGTGGAGGGACGGGTGCTGGAACATTATATGACTGAAATCCAGTCATGAACATATATATATATATATATATATATATTTATATATATATATATATATATATATATATATATATATGTCGATGGGTGGAGTTCTGACGAGAGGGAAGTCGGATGTGGAAAATGGCAGCCCGATGGAGTGGGGGGGGTCATCTGGCTTGTTGTGCGGCTCTGCTGGGGTGGCGGGCCAGGGCTAGAACCCACCATCCCTCCCGGGAGCCTCGTGAGCGGCTGGGCACAGGGAGAGCAAGTAGCAGCTCTGCCCCCATGTCTGTAAGTCTCTGGTTCAGCATACCTGGGCTGGCTGATCAGAAGACACTGAACTTTCAGGCAGCCGACCTGTGTTTGACTCCCGGCATCCCTATGGTCCCCCAAGCACTGTGAGGAGTAATTCCTGAGCCCATCTCATCGAGTTCCACCCCTGCAGCAGTTTTTTTTCTTCAATCTGGCCCAGGTATGCTGAACCAGAGACTTATAGACATGGGGCAGAGATGCTACTTGCTCTCCCTGTGCCCAGCTGCTCACGAGGTGACTGGGAGGGATGGCGGGTTCTAACCCTGGCCTGCCACCCCAGCAGAGCCACACAACAAGCCAGATGACCCCACCACTCCATCGGGCAGCCATTTTCCACATCCGGCTTACCTCTCATCAGAACTCCACCCAGAGACAGCCTATCACAGGTTCATCTATAAATGCTATGCTTAGAGGTGACTACAAGGGTATGTCACCTGCATGGCAAGCCTGGCAAGCTACCCTATTTTATTTGATATGCCAAATACCAGTAACAATTATATTAATTCATTCCCATGACCTAATATAATGGTTTGAGGCTCTTTATGTTCCTGGAGCAAATAGATGCCCTTGGGCTCTACTAGCACGAGACAGGACATATGGAGATATTACTCGTGCCCGCTCTAGCAAATAGATGATCAACGGGAGGATAGTGATAGTGATGGTGTATATATATATGTATGTATATATATGGCTCCTATAGAAAAACTATATTTTCACTTAAGCAAATAATAGTGATAATAATAACAGTAATAACAACAATCATGATAATAAATACACTATAATTGGCTTTACTTATTTAATATAGATATTTATCATCTTATTTTATCATCAAACTATAAGAGTAGATTGTAGAAGATAAAAGTGGGAAGGGGATCTCAATAATTTAATTTATTCTATGTGTTTCTCTACTTTTTTGTTTTATTTTTTGTTTGCTTGTTTGTTTTGATTTCTTGGGCACAACTGGAGATGCCAGATATTACTCCTGGCTCTGCACTCAGGAGTTACTTCTGGAGGTGCTCAGGGGACCATGAGGGATGCTGGGGATCGAACCCAGGTTGGCCACATGCAAGCCAAACACCTACCCTAGGGAATATCACTGTGGCCCCTCTACCTCTTTTCTGAACTTGGAACCCTTTCACACTTGCTCCTTCCTGTTGCTCCTTTGACTCATCCCTTCCCCATAATCTCCTGCCATTGCTCCCTATTTATGCAATTTTTATCTTTGGCTCCCTTGGAATATTCTGGGCTTTCATATGGCCTCTGATTGAGAAATCCTGGTTTACATTACTAAGATACCAGAGTCATAATACTAAAAAATGCCAGAAGGAAGCTCCTGTCTCTTTTTCAAAAATGAAAATCATTCCAGGCAGTATTAAAATGGGGGCACACACGATTTTAACGTTCAATTAACATTACTACACGTGTTAGGTAACATTTGCTAGTAAAATTGACTTTGAGCTCTCTCATGATAAACTAAAAAAGATAAATTGACCTACAGTTATCCAAAAGGAGAGAATCACTTCCAAATTATAAATACTAACAATTCTTTAGTTATACTTTAAATATCTTATGCAATTGTAAATGACAATACTCTAATAAAGTTGAAATAAAAACAAAACCTTTATGTTCACATCTCAGTTACGAAAGGGTGCTTGTTGATCAAACTCAGGATGTCTGAAGGAACAGAACTCTGCAACTGAATCATATATACAATATATATTTAGGTACTAAAGTGTTGTTTCACTGTTGATGAAAAAAGAAAAAATGTTTAATTTTAATGATGATTGGTAAATGCAATGTACCATGGTGAAATGGCAATGCTTAAATATAAGATTATAGCTAACTTGCAAATGCTTCTATAATGAATTTTACAAAGACTACCTGTACTACAGCTATTAAGGTGAATAAAAGTTTGAAGCATGTTATAGAAAACATTAGCAAAATAGTCTTTTTCACCATGATCTGCCATGTGACAGCTGTACAGCAAACTGTTGGCTGCCTGACAGGTTGTCATGCATAGTAGCAAAGCATTCCTGCTTATGGAACTCGATCACATACTTGGGAGAACATAATATCTGTCAAAAACTCTAAATAAAAGTAGAAGCATACAATTTTTAATTTATCACATCCATTTTAGTCTTGATTTTAATGTACCAAAAGAGGTACTATATTTCACATTAAGTGCACTGCTGGGAGATTTTATTTCTCCTCCTTTAAGACTGTTCTAGTTATTGAAAATTTTGGTGTCTAGGGCCAGAGGGAGAGAAGACAGAGAAAGAGTAGAGTGTAGTACAGAGAGCAGTGCAGGAACCTTGCACCAGGCGAAACCTGGGTTGATCCCTGAAACCACATAAGGTCCTTTTTAGACTTACCAGGAGCAACCCCTGAGCACAGAACCAGGAGTAAATCCTGAGAGCTGCTAGGTATGGCATCAAAAGTAAAACAAACGAACAAAAGAAAAGCAGGGATTTAGATATATATTTAAATGTTATCCGTAAAAAAATTCAGTGACACCCTCCATGTTTATGATTATTTTAGATTAGAAATGATTTCATTTAATATCCATTTTCAGAAACTATATGCTTATCATAATTCTAAGTTTAAAACTGATATTAATATATATAAATAATACATATTAATGTATTGCACTATATAATGTTACATCATAACACTAATAGTGAAAAGAAAAATTGATTTTCATTATATTAAAGAAAAATATAATTTTAGAATAATCAAATTTATTAAGTAGATTATATATAAGATATACATTAAGTAAAGTTATAACTGAAAGACAATTACTCTTTGATCTTGATGTGTTACTTAAAAATGTCAATATCATATGACAAAAATTAGAATGGTGGTCACCAGTGCCTGAGGGTTTAAGAAATGAGAGATGTTCATCAAAAAGTTTTGTTCAGTTATAAAATCCAATTCTTTTTTTTTCCTTTTTTGGGTCACACCCGGCAATGCTCAGGGGTTACTCCTGGCTCTGCACTCAGGAATTACCCCTGGCGGTGCTCGGGGACCATATGGGACGCTGGCGATCGAACCGGCGGCTGCAGGCCGGCGCGTGCAAGGCAAACGCCCTACCAGCTGGGCTATCGCTCCAGCCCCATAAAAATTCCAATTCTGAGAAATGTATAGCAGTGTGATTTTAGTTAATGAAGTATTGCAGACTTGAAAATTGTTGGAGACATAAATATTATGTATTCTCATCACATAAACATCAAAAAATTCTAAGTAGGAGAAGTGATAGAAGTGTTAATTAACCTGATTGCAATAGCTATTTCAATGTCTACTATAATAGATCATCACAATGTATATAATTAAAAACTAATCACATTTTATAATCTAAATTTTAAATGTCAATCACACCTCAATTAAGAAAGAAAAATGTATAACAGTCTTTTTGGAATATAAGGAATTAAAGAAATTGGAATTTTAAGGTCATAGTATAAGTTGAAAGTTCATTCTGAGCTTTGTTCCTGGTAACAGCAGGCCAGAGAATTTGGACTACATCTCTCTCTGAGTAGAGGAAAAAACTTTAGGATTAAACATAAACTAATTTTTGTGTTAATATTAATGACATAAGAAAGTGGGAAATATCACAAAGAAAAGTGAGAAGAAAAAAAACTATTCTAGATTTACTTTTACCTTGTGAACACATATGCAAATTATAGGAATTGTAAACTTTATATGAAATAAGGCTGAATTCAAAGCTTAGAATATCCACGAACAAGTTCAAAATATCACTTTCCCCAAATTGTGTTTGAATCCCAGTGAACACCCTCAAGAAGGTATTATGAAATGGAAGATTGTTTTCTCAGGGAATTATGTATGTGCACTCTCAGAAAAGATTATGCAAATTTAGTTTAGTCTGGCTCTGGGTAAGTACTGTTTGCAGATTCCTCAGCAAAACAAGTACTTGTACACCTGTATGTTTTGGGGGAGGAAAGGAGTACTTAAATCTCGACCTCAGATGATTGCTAATTAGTACTGTTTTGAGATTAATGTCTGTTATATAATCAATAATAACGAGATGTCAGAAAGAAGAAACATAATGACTTGAGAACGGCATGAAAAACTCTCCAGGTATAGCCCTAACAGCCTCTGAACCATTTGGTCTAAACACCACAGCTTCAGCAAGTTGAAGCATCGAAACGTAAGGATTGTACTTCCAGTCCTAACTCCACTGGGACTAGTCTCCAGTGCTCCAAACACCATCAAGGAGGCCCAACAAATGTTTTCTTTTAAATAAACATTGAATGGCCGGAGTGATAACACAGCCGAGCCGGTAGGGCATTTGCCTTACACGTGGCTGACCCGATTCGGTCTCCAGCATCCCATATGGTTCCCCGGGGGAGCACTGTTAGGGAGTAATTCCTGAGTGTAGAGCCAGGAGTAACCTCTGAGTGTCACGGGGTGGGAACCCAAAAGAAAAAATAATAAATAAGTAAATAAAGTATATGATGAATCATATAACATAATAGCATCCACATCTCTATAATATGAAGTATTTTTTTTAATTTTTAATTTTACCACCATGAGAACAACATTACAAAGATGTTCATAATTGGGTCTCAGTCATATATTGTTCCAGCATCCATCCCTTCATCAGTGCCCCATTCCCACCACCAATGTCCCCACATTCCCCCTCTCCCAGCTCCTGAGGAGGCATTTCCTCCTTTGCCCCCTTTCTGTCTCTGTCCATCTCTCCTTCATCTTCCCCAATCCTTATTATATACCATGTGATATATAGAATTACAAGGATGTTCATAATTGGGTCTCTGCAATACAGTGTTCCAGAATCCATCCCTTCACCAGTGCCAATTCCCACCACCCAATTCCCAAACACACCCACTGAAACCCTGCCTGCCCCCATTGCAGGCGTATTTTACTTATCTATCTCTTTGTCTATGTCCCTGTATTTCCCAATCTCTCTTCTATTACACTTTATGGCTTGTCCTATGGATACTAACAATGTATGTCTCTATCTGATTATTTAATAGGGAGTTCTAGTGTGACATCATAATTCCTCATATGATGGTCATACCATAACCTCTCCAGTTTGATACAAATAGAATGATCGTTGGAGTGTACAAGTGAGAAAGATCCTGAAAGGACCTGGTGCTAAAATACATTGAGTCAAAGATTAAACTGCAGAGGCAGAGCCTCCGCGCACCTGCGCAGCCTTGCATCTGGAGTCTCTGTCTTGTGGTGGTTGGCTGAGGTGGCTGGAGCTCAGGGCCACACCCACAGAGCCCGGAGGCGGGGGACTGAGTGGAGGCCCTCAAACCTTGCTCCGAGTCCAGCAGGCGCAGCTGCCTGCATGGTGAGCATGCCCTAGGAGCTATAGGACATGACCAGGTGCTGGCCAAGCAAGTATTTTAGACTACTGAATTTTCCTTAATGATCATACCTTAAAACACTAATGTAGTTGGCTCTATTATATGACCACAAATTTAAAAAAGAAATTCTAAAATATAAAATAGCAGTTATTATCACTTGTCTTCCCGTTGTTCATTGATTTGCTAGAGCAGGCACCAGTAACATCTCCATACATCCTGTAGTGTGCTAGCGTAGCCCAAGGGCAGTCATTATATATTGTATAATTACAAGATATATTTCACAGGAAGCAGGGACCAAAAAGACAAATATAGTAGAAATTAGAGGGGGATTTAAGTAAACATATTAAATTGTGTATACATAAAAAATGTGATACTGTGAGATTCTGAGACCTGTAAATTGGCCAAGGTCACTCAAAGAGGAAGAAGAAAGTGTTTTAGTCTAGCTTGTTTGACTTTACAGTATACATATTCAACCTTTATTTTAGACTGCTTTCCACATTTGAAAATGAATACAGATTTAATAAGTTACTTCCTAATTTATTTAAATTGTTTCTTCCTTGTTTGTGACATCTGCATTAGCTCTCTACAAGAAGTTCTGCTCATTCAGGTAATTCATTAAAGCCTCTTGTCTCCATAGACGCAATCATAGGAGTGTAGTTGTGATGCACTTAGAAAGCACTTTCTTCATTATTCCACATTTCCGTTATTAATTCCTTTTTATACTTAAGTGCTAGCTATTAATTTATATTGTGCTGTAATATAAGTGGAGTATAGAAAGACATACCACTTGTCATTATATTTCAATATTGTGCTATCTTCAAACTTAACATAAAGCTTAACATAACAACTTCAAAACTTAACATAAAGCAATATAAAACAACAAAAAATATAGAAAAATATAATTTGTGAGAAGGTTTTAAAGTAAGATAGTAAGATACTGAAAAGTAGTTTAAATATTTAGAGGCAGCATTAACTTAAAAATATGTATCATGTGTATTTGATTATAAGTCAACATCTGTATGTAGTACATTAAATATACCTCTAAAACCCAACTCTACATTTGCATATAAATATATCCCTTTTTACCTCATTCAACTCTGTCTTCTCTTCTTTTGCTAAATCTACAATTTGACTTGATATTCTAAAATTTTATTTTTGTTTCACTTAATTTTAATTTATTTTCTTTATTATCACATATTGAAATCACATGGAATATGTCTAACTTATTTTGTTGAATGTAATATCTGCTAACTCAATTTATGTTTGCTTAAATAGGACAATTTCATTTTTTTCTTTTATATCTAACAGGTATTATTTGTTGCTTGGGCTGGCATATGTGTGTGAGGGGTGATTGTGTGTGTGGCTTTTTGTGTTATCTGATGATGCTTAAGGATTACTCTGGCTCTGTACTTGAATTACTTTTTGGCAGTGCTCAGGAACATTTTGGGATGCCAGGAATTGAAGCCGAGTCAGTTGAATGCAAGGCAAATGCCCTACACTCTGTATTATCAATCTGGTCCCTTATATGTTGTTTCTAATTCTGGTGATGAAAATGTAAAATGGAAGCAATTATAAAATGGCCTTATACTCTATCACGAGCTGGTAGTCTGATGATAACTAAGAGATTCAAATAGGAAATAGGGAAAGAATAGTGTAGTGCATAGGAAAGTACAAGATTCATATGCAAAGCTTTTCCTCTCTACCTTGATTCTATTTCACAAATCAGGGATGATTTAGTAGAGGTAAAATAAATTTTGTTTGTTGTTTCAATAATAAATAGCATAATAATCGAAATCCTATAACTGAAAGTTAGAATTGTGGCTTGACTAACAAATGCACCCCTGAAGAAAGTGATAGTCTGAGCCAAAAAAAAAGTAGAATATATTTAAGCAGCAGATTAAGTATAAGAGCACGGATATATTCACAATAAAAAGGAAGAAAAGTGATCTCAATGCAGTTAGCTATTCATATATTAAACACACTTTCTGATCACCTGTGATATAGAAGCAATGTAATAAGTTATGGAAAATAAAGATGGCCTCAAAAATTTAAGTATTCAACCCAAGATAGCTCAGTGCTTAGAGGACAATGAGTGAGGCCTCAAGTTAGTCCTTAGAATTGCAAGCTTTTCACCCTAAAAATACAGCCAAGTGTATTTCTGGAGGCCTTGTGCACCTGCAGGTATATGTGGCTAGGTGGGTTCCATCCACTGTTGTCCTGAGCTGCACCAGGTTGCAGGACTTCGAAAATTGAATCACCGACTCCATTGTCTATGTCACTCTCATTGGTCCCCAGAACCATTAGCACTTCTTGGAAGGCCCCAATCAAAGAATTTATATTTATCTGGAAAAAGAAAATCCATTTAATCTGAAAAATAATTGAAATTATGAAAGTATAAAACATTTGGAAGAGAGAAGAAATAACTTAATTTGGGTTTGGTAGCTAAGTGCTCATAGAGATGCAAAATTTCAAGTTTTCTTTTTTCTGTTTTTCTGGCCACCCTCGGTGTTACTCAGGACAATTCCTGGATTTGTGCTCAGCCTGTACTCCAGGCTGTTTCCAGGACCTTTTGTGGTACAGTGTATTTAACCCAGGCTTGCTTTATGTGCAAGGGAAATGCACTATCTTCTGTACTATTACTCTGTAAGATGTATTTTTTTTTTGCTTTTTTTTGGGTCACACCTGGCGATGCCCAGGAGTTTTTCCTGGCTCTGCACTCAGGAATTATTCCTGGCCATGCTCGGGGACCATATGGGATGCTGGGGATCGAATCTGGGCCGGCATGAGCTGGCCACATGCAAGGCAAGCGCCCTCCCTGCTGGACTATCGCTCCAGCCCCAAGATGTATATTTTTTATAAGGTAGTAAGCAACTTTTATCAAGACAAATTTCTCTAGAGTATGCAAAAAGTTGCTTTTTGTGGAGAAACTAACAGTTAAATAGTCTTTTCATTGGTTGTATGGTAAAAAAGAGAAACATAAAAATGATAGATCCTAACAGGGAATTGAAACCATGAGCCAAAAGCTCTAGGATTTAGATTGAATCAAAAGAAATTTGAGATTTATTCTGCAGGAAATGGGCAAACTATTAAAGAATGATTAGCAAGACAGAAGCATGATCAAATTTTAATTTCAGAAAGATTACTCCAGATTTAATGTAGAAAAAGATCAGGAGGCAAAATTGAATTATAGAGAGTATTAAGGGGATGAGAGTTTAGGGAAAATGAAAACCTGAAATGAAACTATAGTAGACAGAAGAAAAAGATGTATTGACTGCTGTCTTCTTAATAAAAACTGAGAAAATTTTAAATGTATTTGATAAACTAACATGTTAATAACATAAAAAGCAAACATTTATTTGACTTGAAATATTTTGTTATTTAATATTTTTAATATTACTTTGCAAAAAATATAACAGACATAACAGACACTAGCTATTTAGCTTATGAAATAATTTGCTCTCAATTACAACTGACTACTTGTGTATGATATAAATCTGTAACTTGCATAGCTAATGTATAAAAGAATATTCTTTTTCCTAACATCAATAATCAGTTTCTTTCTACTAGAAATCAAATTTTATAGAGATACAGATACATTCATTCTTTTTTTTGGGGGTGGGCTCGTGATAGGGATTACTCCTGGTTTTGCATGTAGCAATTACTCCTGGTGGTGCTCCAGGGGCCATACAGGATATCTGAGTCTGAAGTCCCGTAGGCCAACAAGCAAGGAAAACACCCTACCCACTGTATTAATGCTCCTGCCCCCCCATGCATAGAGAGTACATTGAGATTAGAATTTGAAGATAAATCCCTACTGAGAAGGGATTTTCCCTTCTCAGTATGATAGCTGGTGATACTGTCAGATGATACTGCCCTACTGAGAAGACTTTTCTTGACTTATTTTGCATCCTGAATAGACGAAAAAAAAAACACTTTACTGAACCTTCCTGCTTTCAGATAATAATGCAAAATCATAAGTATCAATTAATATATTAAACTTACTAGCATTATATAATAGTTACTACTTGATCACTTGACATCCCGTTATTCATCGATTTGCTCAAGTGGGCACCAGTAATGTTTCCATTTGTCCCTATCAAGTGCCATGCATCCCAATGACATCTGCTTGCTCCAGGAATATGAAGAGCCTCAAACCATCCGTTCAGGTCTCGGCGAAAGAAGTCTGACCATCTTGTAGGTGGGCGACCAGGTGACCTTTTGACGTCCCATGGGATCCATTCGGTAATGGCTCTAGTCCAGAGGTCATCTCCAAATTGCATTACATATCCAGCCCATCTGATTTTCGACTCCTTGGCAAACAAGACAGCATCCTGAGTCTGGATTTTCTATGGAGGTCAGAACTCTGGATTCTTTCTCTCACTTGATTTGAGGCATGATATTCCAAGCATAACTCTATCTTTGGGAGACATGTCTCATGTCTCTCTTTGGGAAACATGAATAACGTTCTCATCCTGCTTTTGTAGAGCTCAGATCTCTGAGGTGTATGTTAATGCAGGGAGAAAGGTAGAGTCAGAGAGATGTGCCTGAAACTGGAGGTTCTTTGTCCTTTTAGCTCTTCTTTGATGCTCTTGAAGGCATTCCATGCCACTCACTTCCTCCTGCGCAGCTCAGGTTTTAGGTCCTTCATCATGTTGAGTTCTCAACCTACGTACACATAACTGCTGCATTCAGAGATGTTTGTTCCATTGAGAGTGAATGGAGCATCTGGAACTAGTTCGTTTTTCATGAACATTGTTTCGTTAGGTACTACATATTACATATTTTCATTTTTGAAATCCATCCTGCATATACAACTGTGTCTAGTTTAGATAAATAAAACAAAAGGCATAACTTTGTGTGTATGTGTGTGGAATGGGGTAGTCAGTTTATGTTATGGACAAAAGGACAAGTGAAGTTCTCCCTACCACCAAAATGGAATTCAGTTTGCCAATAAACATACATTCTTTAATCAGTCATCTTAGTTTAAAATATGAGAAAAAGTCTATGCAGGACTATGTACAACAAGTATAGAGTATATGAAGAAATTTATATATAGGGAGTTGTAAAATCTTTTTTGAAGGCCTTTTTTTTTGTATTAGCTTGAGGTTAAGTAATGCATACAAGTAGAAGAAAAATCAGCAGGATTTCATATAGGCAGAAGTGAGGTGGCAGGAGGGAGCTGGTATGAGTGTATTACAATGATAATTAATAGCAGCTAACTCTTCAAACTAGGAAGATAATGATGTGCAATCTGCTCTGGGTTTTACATATATAAAATATATATAATATATAATATATGATATAATATATATTATATATATTATATATATTTTATATATTATATATTATATATTATATATATTATATATTATATATATTATATATATTATATATATATTATATATATGTATTAGGGCACACTATTCTACAATGATACTAGTGATAATGAAGGGTATAATAGTCACCCATGTGGCTATTTGCCTGCAAATTAAGCATTTTTCTGCTGCTGAAGTAAGCCTGATATATTAAGTTATGCACTTACTATATATGTGAATATTTTAAATAATTACAATAAAAAAGTCTTTTTTAAAAATAAGGTAATTCTTCAACTTCAGATCATAGGGCTAAAGAAACTTTAAAGGGAGTGAGTCACACCAAATATAACCTCTAGCACTGCCTAAAAGTAGATGAAGAATATTTTTTTTTTTAGTTTTTGGGTCACACACATAAGGTGCTTAAGGATCATTCCTCGTTCTTCATTCAGGAATTACTCATGACTGTGCTCAGTTGACCACATGGGATGCCAGAAATCAAACTTGGTTTGGCCTTATGCAGGCGCCCTATCAGCTGTGCAATCTCTCCAGCCCAGGAAAAAAATTTTTTTTCATATGTATGACTGCTAATTCAAATAAAGGATTGCTTCAGATATATACTTTAACTTGTAGATTTCATAGTTGATTACTTTATAAACACTAATAAAGATAAATATAATTTTGTGTTTTATTTTAATGCAATAACATTTGTCCACAGAAGTCTTACAGTATTGTTAAAACATTTACCGTAGGGGGCAGAGAGATAGTCCAGCAGGTAGGGCATCTGCCTTGCACGCAGCTGACCCGAGTTTGATCCCCTGGCATCCCATACGGTCCCCCGAGCACTGCCAGGAGTAATTCCTGAGTGAAGAGCCAGGAGTAACCCCTGAGCATCACCGAGTATGATCCAAAAAAGCAAAAAAATTAAAAAAAAACCCTTTTACTGTTGGAGAAGTTTATACAGCTTCCAACATGTATATACAAAAATCCATATACAAGGTACAGTCTCGTCAATACTTAATTTCATTTCACTTTACCTCCTTTCCCTGACCTCCAGTCCATTCCCTTGGACCAGAGGTCAGTTGTAGTAGCCATAATTTTGTTATCAGAAACTTCGGTTGTTGTTTCTGTCTGCCAGTTTATTTGTCAACCATTATGAGTGAATTTGTCTTTCTCTTTTCTATTTTTTTACTTTGTATAATGCCTTCAAGTTTCTCACATGCCAAAAATGACAATGTGTTAAAAAATCAATCTGGGTAATATTTCCTTATATGCACATACTACATCATCACTGTAAATATAATTTAATTTTTATATTAATATTTAAATTAGAAACTTATTACAATAAGTATAAAGTTTTGACGCAGAAAAAGAGATGGCAGGTGAAGAAGCAAAAAAAAAACCCGAAAGTTTGCTTCAAAATAAAGTATAAAATATATGGGTTCTTTATGAGGATGATAGATATCCATCACAATGTATTGATCTAGGTAGCTGAGGATTTACACTTGCCAATGAGAAACAATAATTAAAGTTTTGAGAACTCTTTGTAGTGTTTCTTCACAGTTAAAATATTTCTTACTGAGGGCATTCTTTGAAAGTCATTTATCAGAGCTATCTTTAAGTTAGTAACACATTATTTAGAACTTATTCATTCACAATGTTTAAATATCCTATATTGATGATATTTCTATTTTTTATGATATTTCTGTTTGGCACCAGTGACGATTCTTTTGTTCACTGTAAATTTTGTGTGTTTTAGAGTTAAGTTGTATTGTCAGCATGAACTGAGCAGTTAGGCTGCCTTTGTGATCCTTTGGTAAAGTACTTCTACAAGTGCTGCTGGGAAAACTGGGCAGCTACATGTAAAAAATGAGCTTAGACCTCCTAATGCCATGCACAAAAGTCATATCAAAATGGATTAAAGATCTCAACATCAGACATGAATCTATATGGCACATCAAAGAAAACATAGGCAAAACCCTATATGACATTGAAGCTAAAGGCAACTTCAAAGACAAAACACCACTGACAAAACAAATGAAAGCAAAGATAAATGAGATTATATGAAACTGAAAATTTTCTGCACCTCAAAAGAAACTGTGACCAAGATACAAAGACAGCCCACAGGTGGAAAAAAATATCCACCCAATGTTCATCTGATAAGGGGTTAATAACCAGGCACTGGTAGAACTTTACAAGAAGAAAACAGCTAATCCCATAAAAAAAATTGGGGAAAAATGAATAAAAACTTCCAAAAAGAAAATATTAAAATGGCCAAATTCATATGAAAAAGTGCCCTTCATTATTAATCAACAGGGAGGTGAAAATCAAAACAACTATGAGGTATCATCTCACACCACAGTGACTGGCAGACACCCAAAAGTGCAAGAATAATAAGTGCTGGTGTGGTTGCGGGAGAAAGGGAATCTCATCCATCTTTGGTGGAAATATTGGCTGGTCCAACCCTTTTTGGAAAACAATATGTACATTGCTCCAAAAACTTGATATTGATCTCTCATTTGACCCAGCAATACCGCTTCTGGAAATAGACCCTGGAGATCCCAAAACACACAGCAGTAACTCTATCTGCACTTCTATGTTCATTGCAGCACTATTCATGATAAGCAGAATCTAGAAACAACATGAATGTCCAAGAACAGAAGACTGGTTAAAGAAACTGTGGTGCATCTACACAATGGAATACTAGGCTGCTGTAAGGAAAAGCGAAGTCATGAAATTTACCTACAAATGGATGGACATGGAGAGTTTCATGCTGAGTGAAATTAGCAAGAGAGTAAAGGACAGATATAGAATGACTGCATTCACTAGTGGTATATAAATAAATACCAGTGTTCTATTAATTTTTGTAAATGGTAATGCCAGACTAGAACCAAGTATTGAATGTACACCAATGGATTTTTATGATTATCCCTAAATGTATGTAGGGCAAGCCACAATGTGTTTGAAGAGCAAGAGAGAGAGAGAGAGAGAGAGAGAGAGAGAGAGAGAGAGATGAGAGATGAGACGTGAGATGAGAGACGAGAGATGAGAGAGAGAGAAATAGAAAAGTGTCTCCTATAGAGGTAGGCTGAGGGAGCGGGGAGGGAATCTGGGAATCTGGTGATTTTGGTGGCGGGAACTGTGTATATCTCACAATGATAAATAATATAAATTTTTAAAATAATTTAAGGCCAAAGTGATAGCCCAGCGGGTAGGACGTTTGCCTTGCACGTAGCCGGCCCATGCTGGCCCAGGTTCGAGCCCCAGCATCCCATATGGTGCCCTGAGCACCGCCAGGAGTAATTCCTGAGTGCAGAGCCAGGAGAAACCCCTGAGTATTGCCAGGTGTAACCCAAAAAAGCAAAAAAAAACAAATCCTACAACTTAAATTTAATATTCAGCTATTTAATATATCATAGAAGACAGCTAACTAAATCTCACACTGTGCTGTACCAGATGTCTCCAACAGCTATGTGGCCAATGTCGCTTCTCTCTGCCCATGTCAAGAGCCCTGTGGGTAAAACTTATGACCCTACATTTGCAAGCAGGTGACTTTAGGCCCTGAGCTAACCTTCCAACTCCCCGATTAAATATTTTAATCAACATTGCTAGAAGACTCTTACTAAAGCAATGCATTTGCAAATCATTAAGTAACTTTTTTTCATACAATTAAATAAAAGATGTTTTCCAAGCTCCTAGTTTTCATAAGCAAGAATATCCATAATAAAATTTTGAGATATTCTTTATAATGTTATTCACAAAAGAGCTAATCTAATTTACGTATTATAAAACTTCAGAAGAATAATACTTCAGTACAAAGCAGCTCCTAATTTGACTTCAGGGTCAAATTCCTAATAGTTCTAGGGGTCTCAGCACAATATTGGTGAGCTAAGTCCCTTCAACACCCCAAAGAGGCCCATTCTCACAGCTTTATTATAATGTCACACCATGCTGTATCCTACAACTTGTTATTGACAGTAGTAAAATGATACATTATTGACTTTCTTTATTCTTCAGTGTTATTTCTCCAATAAAGCAGTTTTCTGTTAGTAAAGAAAATGCTTCTTAGAACACACAGAATAAAACAACTCAACACATAGATAAAAATGCTAATTGTAAAACATTTTACTGTTCACTGAGAGAAGGCCTGGGAAACATTTCAATATTTGGCCAATTATTAGTTTATATTATCACTCTATTTAGCTAACAATTCAGAAATAAATTATTTTCTAATTGCTTGAATCTCAATGATTCTGCCTCTTCAAAAGTGGAGCCAGCTTGGAATTTTTTCAGCCTTTTGTGTGCTTATTTGATGGGCGAAATTAAGAAAATGTGACTGTTGTAAGGCTTCATCTTTCTGAACTGAATAGTAGGTGCAATCTTATAATATATGGCTAAAGTGAATGTCTGAACAAAGGTTGGATTTCAAAGTGAATAATGGATCAAAAGCTGGTTTGAAACCAAATAACAGATTAAAGACAGGGCTTGTTTTCAAAAAACTGATATGAATAGCTACAAAGAGTGCTGTCAGATTTTCTCTAAGGTTTCAGAGGAACAGTCATTGTTTGTTTGTTTTATTTTCCCAGGCCTGCGATTAACTGATTCAATTCCATTTTCCCCTGAAACTACTAAGATAATGTGTATAGCTGCAATTGAAAAGGACCAAAAAAAATCTTACCAACACAGTGCAGAAATAAGTGAAGAAGGCTAATTGGGTTCAAAAGGTTCCTAGAATATTGGAATTTATTTCAGGTATTCCTAAATGAACTAAGATGATTTTATATATATGTATACATATATATAATAAGAAATATACGTCTGTATACATATATATGTTTTATATACTTTAATATAATTTGTGTAGAATGGTGTCACACCTATGGTTCTCAGCCTTACTCCTGGCTCAGCAATAAGGGATCACATCTGGAGAGCTCAGAGGACTATATGGGTGCTGCAGATCAAACCTCTACTTGCAGTACTATAAGTCCTACCCCGTATTTTTTTTTGCTTTTTGGGTCACACCCGGCGATGCTCAGGGGTTACTCCTGGCTCTGCACTCAGGAATCACTCCTGGCGGTGCTCTGGGGACCATATGGGGATGCCGAGGATCGAACCCAGGCCAGCACAGGCAGGCCGTGCAAGGCAAACGCCCCACCCTCTGGGCTATTGCTCTGACCCCGCACCCGTATTTTTTTAAATAATCTGTGGGCATGGTGTTAGAGGAATACGTACTCTAGGTGAATGTGGTAAAGCAGCTATTTTATCATACACCATAAAATCACTATAATTATAATTTAATTCTCAATAAAATTAGAAAGACTTTTTGAAAAATTATGATCATTACAACCAATAAATTGAGTGTTTAAAGCAAAAAGAAATATAGCCTTTTAGTTTGTTGGGAGCCACACCCAATGATACTCAGGGTTTACTCCAGGGTCTGTGTCAGAAATCACTCCTGGATCACTCTTATCTGCCATGTACGAAGCTGGGATCCAAGGTGGGTCAGGTGTATGCAAGGCGAGCACCCTACCTGCTGTACTATGTCTCTGGCGCCAGAATCATATATTTTCATCTTCTATATTATAATAAAAATTTATATAAGACAAATATTAAGTGTGATGAAAAGCCAAAAAAAAAATTCAAAGTATGGGCGTGATACAATAGCTTAAGGAAAGACATGAAAGAGCATAGGCTGTACAGTATGTAGTGTATTGCACACGTAAGCAAAATCTATGTACAAAACTAATGGGAGTTAAAATTTATAAACAATGCAGAAATTACCTGTTCTCACTATGTACCCTGATGCAGGCACAGAAAGACATGGTCATACTTTTTCTTGTTATCATGCCAAGTAGAAAAAAGACATATTACCAAAATTAACATGCTGTGTGACTTTGTGAGTGCCCTTTCAAAATGTCAGTCTTTTGCCAGTAATACAGCAGTCACGTTGACCAACAGGAAGATGGACTTATTTCAAGTCCAGGAGTTGAGCAATTTGAAATGCTTGAATTACTGGTTGGGAAGCAATCGTTCCCATTGCGACTCATATTGTCCTCATCATTCTATGTACTATGCACCCCGTAAATATGCATTAACTTTCTTTCCTACATGTAGATTTTTCAAAAAATTTAGGAGATTGCTGTCTCCTGCTCTTTTTGTCACTTATAGTGTCAAATAAGAATCAAGCTATATGAAAGAAGGAAAGTGCTGGATTTGAATGCTGTCCTAAAATATTTTAAAATTGAGCATCCTGAATAAAACATCAAACCAACAGATGGCCTTTGACTGAAACAAGAATACAATTAAGCATTACTTAAGTAAACCCACACAATAGAAATAAACTGAATATTTACAAGCTGTTCACATGTTGGAAATTCCAAGACTGTTATTCCTAAGTATTTTTTCACTGCTTCTCAACTGATGACTATTTTTAACTATTTTTCCTCTGTAGCAGGACTCCAGAGATCTTCATAAATATTTTTTGTTTTGTTTGAGGGCCACATTTGCTAAACTTCTGACTCTGTGTCAGGGATCAGTTCTGGCAATGCTGGGGGACTTTATGATTTATGGGGGACTGAATTGGAACCAGGAATGTTCGAGGCTAGCACTTTATCCTGTGTATGCATTATGGCCCTGTGAGTAATATTTCTTAAGTATTTAATTTGACTGTACTTGGCATAAAGGTTTATAAAATATTTCTAACTTTCTCTATATATCTTAGTAGTCTAATTTCTTCTCTTTAGTGTCAAATTAAAAAAAGTACTGGTTCACAGACATATCCTCCAAATAATTACATAATAGTTATTTTCTAATATTCTGCTGATGTAGAGAGGACTTGAATATAAAATTTTAGCTTGCAATAGTCTAAGATTTATTTGAAAGATATATTGATATATTTAAAATATTTGGAAATATAAATTGCTCATGCATAGTCTAGGAAGTTCAGCTAAGAGAATATGGTATAGTTAAGAATTTTCTTCATTTTTTAGGAATAACCCATCTAAAGCAGAAAACAGCAAACTTCCCCATGTGATAGATAAGAATTTGTAACTACATTAGAATATTTTAATATGGAATTTAATCTTTCATTCAAATTGCCTAAGTTTTTTTTTCTTTTTGGGTCACACACTGCAATGCTATGGGGTTACTCCTGGGTCCTGTACTCAGGAATTACTCCTGGCAGTGCTTAGGGGAACCATATGGGATGACAAGGCCAACCTGGGTTGGCCACATGCCAGGCATGTACCCTACCTGCTGGACTATCACTCTGTCGGGGGCCCTGGCCAGGAGCCCCCAACTCTAATCCCCTCCGGCATAAATGAGGAATACCTAGAGCTTGCCGGACTTCATCCCTGAGGAAAAGGAGAGAGGGATGTACTAGGAAGAAACTCTGCCTTGTTGCTGCTACTGAGAGGGAAAGAAAAAAATGACACCCATGCAGCTGGAAGTTCTGCATAGCAGCACTCGATTTACTAGAAACAGTTTAGGCCTTTATAAAATATTTGGGTTAGAAGAGGGGTTCGACAGGGTGATACCATTTCACCAAAACTCTTCAGCGCCACCCTCGAGAACATCATTTGACGATTAGAATGGGAAGGAATGGGAGTGAAGATAGATGGTCGGCAACTAAACCACCTCCACTTTGCTGATGACATGGTTCTAATAACACCAAACATTAGCCAAGCTACACAAATGCTGGCTGACTTAGACCGAGAATGTGGAAAGATAGGTCTACCGCTGAATCTGAAGAAAACAATGTTCATAAAAAATGAACTAGTTCCTGAGGCCCATTCACTCGCAATGAAACAAACATCTCTAAATGCAGCAGTTATGTGTACCTAGGTCGAGAAGTCAACACGATGAACGACCTACAACCTGAGCTGCGCAGGAGGAAGAGAGTGGCATGGAATGCCTTCAAAGGCATGGAAGAAATAGCTAAAAGGAAAAAGAACCTCTGGCTCTGGGCACATATCTTCAACTCCACCATTCTCCCAGCATTAACATACGCCTCAGAGACCTGGGCCCTATGAAAGCAGGATGAGAATGCTATTTGGGTCTCCCGGAGAGGAATCAAAAGAGCTATGCTTGGAATATCACCACCTCACTCAAAGTGAGAGAAGGGAATCTGGAGTTCTGACCTCCATCACTATTCCAGAATCAGGGATGCTGTCTCATTTGCCAAGGCATCGAAAATCAGATGGGAGGTATTCTCCCTGGGGTGTGCAGCTGGCCGGGGCGGTGCCTGGGGCCATGGTAGAGCCCCAGGTCTCGGCAGAAGGTGGAACTACAACCCCCAAAAGTCCAAGCGGAAGCGGAAGTAAACAGACATTTTGAACTCTCACACCTGCCTGTCTCCACCTCAGGTATTCTCCCTGGGGTGTACGGCTGGCCGGGCGGGCGGCAGCTCAATAGGCCACTTATTAATACTAAAACTAGGAAATTCAACACCAAGGGAAGGAAATACCCTCAAGAAAAAAGAAACAGTACACTAGATAAATCTATCCCTGAACACCACAACACCATGGGGAAACAACACAGATCCCCAGCTCGAAGAACAGATAAAGGGATCGACCCTGAAGAAACAAAAAAAGAATAGAGATGTTCAAGATCTCTCTGACAATGAAATTAGAGAAGAAATTGCTAGGATGTTTAAGGAGCTCAACGAAAAAATGGAGCAGATGTCCAATAAAATACAGGAGAACATAAACGAAGCAGTTGAAAGGGCAGTCAATAAATTAAGGGAGGAAATGAGAGCAGAAATAAGAACCATGCAAATAGAAACATCATTGCTTAAAAACTCAGTAGATGAAATGCAAAACACAATAGGGGCTCTCAATAGTAGGATGACAGCAGCAGAAGAGAGAATAAGTGAGACTGAAGATGAGCTGCAGAAAGCACTCAGAGAACTACATAAGATGGAAAAAGACCGGAGAATGGATCAGCAATGGAACAGAGAACAATGGGATGAAGCCAGGCTGAACAACATAAGAATCATTGGCTTCCCAAAGGGACAGGAAAGTAACCCCAAGGAAATTAAAACAGTTATAAACATCCTGGCTGAAAAGTTCCCCGAGTTAAAGAATGAAGGCATCCAGATCCAAGAAGCCCGATGCATACCAGCAAGAACAGAGTCCAATAGAAAGACCCCCCAAGACACATCCTAGTCAAAATAATGGATGCCATAGACAGAGACATAATTCTTCAGGCAGCAAGATCAAAGAAGGACATTGTATACAAAGGAGCAACCATTCGACTTTCAGCAGACTTCTCAGAAAACACCCTCCAAGCCCGAAAGGCAGTGGTGGGATATAGTAAAAAAAAACTTAATGAAATGAATGCCTCAGCAAGAATTCTTTATCCAGCTAAACTCTCACTCAGATTTGAAGGACAGATATACAACTGCTTGGATAAACAACAGCTTAGGAACTCTGTATAATCAAAACCAACCTTAAAAGAAGGACTGAAAGATCTATAAGACGAGACATAACCCAAAAAGTACAACCAACCTATACAGAAAAAATGGCACAAAAAATCCCGTGACAATAATCTCTCTCTAATGTCAATGGTCTAAATGCACCAGTTAAGAGACACAGAGTGGCACAATGGATCAAAAAATTGAATCCGACATTCTGCTGCCTTCAAGAAACACACCTGAACAATCAGAGCAAAAGACAGGCTCAAAATAAAAAGGCTTGAAAACAATCCTTCACTCAAACAACCCATCCAAAAAGGTTGGGGTAGACATACTGGTATCCGACAACATAGACTTCAGGCTGAAGAAGGTCAGAAGGGACAGTGAAGGTCACTTCTTAATAGTCAAGGGATGCATACATATCAGGAAGAAATCATGCTATTAAACATACATGCACCCAACGATGGGCCAGCAAAATACCTAAAACAACTACTAATAGACTTCAAAGAAGACATTGACAGCAACACAATTGTAGTTGGAGACTTCAACACTGCTCTATCAACCCTGGATAGATCAACAAGATTGAAACTTACCAAGGAAATACTGGCCCTAAAAAGAAGAGATGGAAGAAAGAAGGCTGGGAGACATATACAGGGCATTTCCATCCCCAAAAAGCTGAATACACTTTCTTCTCAGTGCACATGGAACATACTCCAAAATAGATCACATGCTGAGCCATAAATCATACCTCCATAAAATCAAGAAGATAGAAATTGTGCCAACTATTTTTTCAGACCATGATGCACTTAAAAATAGAAGTTAATTGTACACAAAAACGGAGGCCAATACCAAGTACCTGGAAATAAACAGCTCACTGCTGAACAACCAGCAAGTCATAAAAAAGAAATCAAAGAGGAAATGCAAAGATGCCTGGAAACAAATGAGACTGAAGACACAAATTACCAGAACTTGTGGGATACAGCAAAAGCAGTGTTAAGAGGCAAGTTCATAGCTCTTCAAGCATTCATCAGAAAAGAAGAAAAGGCCATCATAAACAGTCTGACTTCACAACTTAAGATCTTAGAGAGTGATCAACAAAAGGAGCCCAACCCAAGCAGAAAGAAAGAAATAATAAAACTTAGAGCAGAAATCAATGAGATGGATAGTCAAAAAAAACAATCCAGAAGATCAACTGAAACCAAAAAGCTGGTTCTTTGAAAAAATAAACAAGATTGACAAACCACTTGCAAGACTTGTAAGAAAAGGAAAAGAGAGAACCCAAATAAATAGAATCAGAAATGAAAGCGGGGACATCACAACAGACACCACAGAAATTCAAAAGATCATCAGAGATTACTATGAGAGCCTGTACTCCAAGAAACAAGAGAACCTAGAAGAAATGGACAAATTCCTGAATTCCTATAGCTTCCCAAGTCTGCAACAAGAAGATTTGGAATACCTCAACAAACCTATCTCCATCGAGGAAATAGAATCGGTAATCAAAAAGTCTCCCCAAACAACAAAAGCCCAGGTCCAGATGGATTCACCAGTGAATTCTACAAAACCTTTAAAGAGGACCTACGCCCAATTCTTCTTAAGCTCTTCCGGCAAATTGAAGAAACAGAAACACTCCCAAATCGCTTTTACGAGGCACATATCACCCTGATACCCAAAGCAGACAAAGACGTCACAAAAAGGAAAACTACAGACCAATCTCCCTGATGAATACATATGCTAAGATCTTCAACAAAGTACTAGCAAATAGAATCCAAAGAGTCATCCAAAAGATTGTACACCATGACCAAGTGGGATTCATCCCGGGAATGCAAGGGATGGTACAACATCCGCAAGTCAATCAACATAATACATCATACAAACAAAAAAGAAAAATAAAAACCATATGATCATATCAATAGATGCAGAGAAGGCATTTGACAAGATTCAACACCCGTTCATGATGAAAGCTCTCCGTAAAATGGGGATTGAAGGAACCTTCCTCAAGATAATCCAGGCCATCTACTACAAGCCCACAGCGAGCATCATTCTCAATGGGGGAAAAACTGAAAGCCTTCCCCTTAAGATCAGGGACAAGACAAGGCTGCCCGCTCTCTCACCACTTCTATTCAATATAGTACTGGAAGTACTTGCCATAGCAATCAGGGAAGAAAAAAGACATTAAGGGCATCCAGATAGGAAGGGAAGAAGCCAAGTTATCACTATTTGCAGATGACATGATATTATACCTGGAAAACCAAAAACTCTCTACCAAGAGGCTCCTAGAAATAATACATTCTTATAGTAGAGTAGCAGGGTACAAAATCAATACCCAAAAGTCAATGGCCTTCCCTATATGCAAACAGCAAAAGAGAAGAAAGGGACATTAAAGAAACCATCCCATTCACAATTGCACCACAGAAAATCAAATACCTAGGAATCAGTTTGACAAAGAATGTAAAGGATCTCTACAAAGAAAACTACAAAACGTTACTTCAGGAAATAAAAAGAAGACCTGAGGAAATGGAGACACATTCCCTTGCTCATGGATTGGAAGGATTAACATTATCAAAATGGTAATACTCCCTAGAGCTTTATACAGATTCAATGCGGTCCCTATAAAGATACCCATGATGTTCTTCAAAGAAATTGAACAAACACTCCTGAAATTTGTATGGAATAATAAAACCCCACGAATAGCTAAAGCAATCCTTGGGAAAAAAGAAGATGGGAGGTATCACTTTCCCCAACCTCAAGCTCTACTACAGAGCAGTTGTAATTAAGACAGTGTGGTATTGGTATAGAGACAGACCCGTAGACCTATGGAATAGAACTGAGTATCCTGAAACACTCACAAATATACAACCACTTAATCTTCGATAAAGGAGCAAAAAAATATTAAGTGGAGCAAAAAGAAGCCTCTTCAACAAATGGTGCTGGGAAAACTGGGCAGCTACATGTAAAAAAATGAACTTAGACCTCCTTCTAACGCCATGCACAAAAGTCAGATCAAAAATGGATTCTAGATCTCGATATCAGACATGAATCTATAAGGTACATCGAAGAAAACATAGGAGAAACGCTCTACGACATCGAAACGAAAAAGTATCTTTAAAGACGACACACCACTGACCAAGCAAATGGAAGCAATGATAAACAAATGGGGATTATATAAAATTGAAAAGCTTCTGCACCTCAAAAGAAACGGTGACCAAGATACAAAGACAATCCACAGAGTGGGAAAGGATATTCACCCAATACCCATCTGACAAGGGGTTAATATCCAGGATATATCAGGCACTGGTAGCACTCCACAAGAAGAAAACAGCCAACCCCATCAAAAAATGGGGGAGAAGAAATGAACAGAAGCTTCCAAAAAAGAAGAAATTCAAATGGCCAAAAGGCATATGAAAAAGTGCTCTTCATCTTTAATCATCAGGGAGATGCAAATCAAAACAACAATGAGGGTACCATCTCACCCCACAGAGCTGGCACACATCCAAAACAGCAAGAACAACCGGTGCTGGCGTGGATGTGGGGAAAAAAGGACTCTCATCCACTGCTGGTGGGAGTGCCGACTGGTCCAGCCCTTTTTGGAAAACAATATGGGCATTCCTCCGAAAGCTAGATATTGAGCTCCCATTTGATCCAGCAATAGCACTCCTGGGAATATACCCTAGAGACCGAAAAACACATAGCAGAAACACTATCTGTACTTCTTTATTCATCTCTGCGCTTATTCACTATAGCTAGAATCTGGAAACAACCTAAATGCCGAGAACAGAGGACTGGCTAAAAGAAACTGTGGTTCATCTACACTATTGGAATACTATGCGGCTGTCAGAAAGGATGAAATTATGAAATTTACCTGCAAATGGATGGACATGGAGTCTATCATGCTGAGTGAAATTAGTCAGAAGGAAAAGGACAGATATAGAATGACTGCATTCATTAATAGGATATAAATAGATACCAGTGTTTTACTAAATATGGGAAATGGTAATGGCAGATTAAAACTCACCACTGAATATACACAAAGAGACTTAAGTGATAAACTCTAAATATCTGCAGGGCTAGCCACAATGTGTAAAATAAGAGGGGGAGAGAGATGCAGAGACAGAGAGAGAGAGAGAGAAAGAGAGGAAACTGGGGTACCTGCTATTAAGGCGGCCTGGGGGATGGGAGGGGAGGGGGTACATTGGTGGTGGAAATGGGGCACTGGTGGAGGGATGGGTGCTGTAATACTGTATTACCAAGAACCAATTATGAACACCTTTGTAATTGTATGTTTCACGATGGTATAATAAAAAAAATTTAAAAAAACTGATG
>JAJIBD010023039.1:0-55352 GCA_021461705.1 Cryptotis parvus | reverse complement strand
GAATGCACTCTCAAATATACAACCACTTAATCTTCAATAAAGGAGCAAAAAATATTAAGTGGAGCAAAGAAAGCCTCTTCAACAAATGGTGCAGGGAAAACTGGGCAGATCCATGTAAAAAATGAACTTAGACCTCCTTCTAACGCCATGCACACAAAAGTCAGATCAAAATGGATTATAGATTTCAACATCAGACATGAATCTATAAGGTACATCAAAGAAAACAAAGGAGAAACGCTCACACGACACTAAAAGTGTCTTTAAAAGACGACACACCAATGACCAAGCAAATGGAAGCAAAGATAAACAAATGGGATTATATAAAATTGAAAAGCTTCTGCACCTCAAAAGAATGGTGACCAAGATACAAAGACAATCCACAGAGTGGGAAAGGATATTCACCCAATACCCATCTGACAAGGGGTTAATATCCAGGATATATCAGGCACTGGTAGCACTCCACAAGAAAAAAACAGCCAACCCCATCAAAAAATGGGGAGAAGAAATGAACAGAAGCTTCCAAAAAAGAAGAAATTCGAATGGCCAAAAGGCATATGAAAAAGTGCTCTTCATCTTTAATCATCAGGGAGATGCAAATCAAAACAACAATGAGGTACCATCTCACACCACAGAGACTGGCACACATCCAAAACAGCTAGAACAACCGGTGCTCACGTGGATGTGGAGAAAAGAGACTCTCATCCACTGTTGGTGGGAGTGCCGGCTGGTCCAGCCCTTTTGGAAAACAATATGGGCATTCCTCAGAAAACTAGATATTGAGCTCCCATTTGATCCAGCAATAGCACTCCTGGGAATATACCCGAGAGACTGAAAAACACATAGCAGAAACACTATCTGTACTTCTTTAGTTATCTCTGCACTATTCACTATAGCTAGAATCTGGAAACAACCTAAATGCCGAGAACAGAGGACTGGCTAAAGAAACTGTGGTTCATTTACACTATGGAATACTATGCAGCTGTCAGAAAAGATGAGATTATGAAATTTACCTGCAAATGGATGGACATGGAGACTATGATGCTGAGTGAAATTAGTCAGAAGGAAAAGGACCGATGTAGAATGACTGCATTCATTAATAGGACATAAATAGATACCAGTGTTTTACTAAATGTGGGAAATGGTAATGGCAGTTTAAAAT
Source organism: Cryptotis parvus (assembly GCA_021461705.1). Classification (NCBI taxonomy): domain Eukaryota; kingdom Metazoa; phylum Chordata; class Mammalia; order Eulipotyphla; family Soricidae; genus Cryptotis; species Cryptotis parvus. The sequence continues at coordinate 54,193 of JAJIBD010023039.1, read as the reverse complement.
TCACCATTGAATATACACAAAGAGACTTAAGTGATAAACTCTAAATATCTGCAGGGCTAGCCACAATGTGTAAAAAGAAGAGGGAGAGAGATGCAGAGACAGAGAGACAGAGAGAGAAAGAGAGGATACTGGGGTACCTGCTATTGAGGCAGCCTGGGGGTGGGCGGGAGGGGTGGGGTACATTGGTGGTGGAAATGGGGCACTGGTGGAGGGATGGGTGCTGGTATACTGTACTACCAAGAATCAATTATGAACACCTTTGTAATTGTATGTCTCATGGTGGTATAATAAAAATTTAAAAAAATAGGTTTTTGCAAAAATAAAAACACAGAAATTAGATGCATAATTAGGGTTTGGCATCCTGATAAAGTAAGATGTTAAAGAAGATAAAGTAAATCAGGTAGATAAAGATAAAGGTAAGGCAAGATAAGGTGAAATATAGTAAGGCAGTGACTGCTATTATTTGTAGACATCTGTGTTAAGTATTTAGTCATGATCTCAGTCAACCCTCTAATAATAATTTGTCACTTGTCTTCCCATTGTTCATCAATTTACTTGATCAGGTGCCAGTAATGTTCCATTCATTGAGAATGAGGTCCATTATTGTTACTGTTTTTGGCATATCAAATACACCATGGGTAGCTTGCCAGGCTCTAATAATAAAAGGCAAGTAAAATTTTTTTTTCTTACCTTTTGGACTGTAGAAATCATAGCTCAGTGAGGCAAAAAAAAAATCTTGCTTAAATCACACATTTAATAAATGGCAGAATCAGTATTTAAAATCAGGTTTAACTAGTTTGAAAATTCCCTTACCCTCAGGAATGGAACAAATGGGACTCTATTTTTAAAAGCCTCATTGATTTGCTGACCACAGAGGTTCAAGGCTCCTGAGTTCACAGTGCTTAACCTCTCTCTCAGAGCCTTTCTGAGTAACAAGGGACAAAGTACTTTGCAAACAATACAAATGTGAGTGCAGAGTAGTGGCGACACTAAAGAGAGGGAGTCATCTCCAATGACTGTGGTTGGGGCTAAAGAGCCATATCCTGTTTCCTATTTCTCCCACCTCAAGCCGTATGTCTGAGAGTGAAAGAAGTTAGTTTAGTGAAGCTCTTATCAACTCCCACTCACCACCACTATCTGATTGATTAATATCTTGTATGTTATTGCAAGGAAAATGGGGAGAGTTAACAAAGTGGCAGCATTTGCCTAGTGTAAACGTATGGTAGATCTGTCACAAAATACTTTCCAGATTCCTCATTCTCTAGGGTATAATTTTTTCTGCTGCTATTTTGAAACCTCAAAAATTAAATACATGTACCAGAACTTACATCTCTAAGGTGACAATGCTAAAAAATCTCTCTCAATTTTTTAACCTGAGAAGTTTAAATAATAGTTGTTTTAATGAAATGCCATATGGATAGTGTTTAGAATAGCTAATCAAATGGCAGTAAGAAGGAAAAATAACTGTAACACAAGCAAAATCATTTCACACTATATATACACACCAAAATGCCACATTATACAGTTTTTAATTCTGTAATGTTATATATAAGTCATAGCTCGATAAAGCAGGAGGTGGGAAACAAAGTGAAGAATACAAAGTTAAAAAAATGAAAAGATATCAGATTTTCAGATAAAAAATATTTTGAACATACGTTAAAATTACTTATCTGAATGAAGTCCATGTTTAGCTGGATAAGTTCTGTATTTTATCAAACAACCTGCAGTAGGTTGGAAGATATAGTTCAATGGGTAGAGCACGTGCTTTGCATATTGGAAGCCTATGTTCAAACCTGGAACCACATGGTCCCCCAAGCACTATGGGAAGCATACTTGAAGAGCTGAGCTGGAAGTAGCTCCTGTACACTGCCAAGTGTGGCACAAAACAAAAACCAAAACACCAAGGAACCTCTAAAAGATGCTACTCTCCCTTCTTTCTAATTATTTCATAGTAAAAAAAGTTCTCTGGAGACTTTTTTTATAACATCCTTATTGCTTTATGAATTTCATATTATAATTCCTTTTTAATAAGACCATAATTTTTCACTCATATCTTTTTGTACCAGATTTGTGTTTGACTTACCTTTGCAATCATTTTATATATTTCTTGAGCTCTTCTGTGTTTCAGCCTTAAATCAATAAGGCATTTGTCACTTTGGCCCTTTTAGTATGTAACTAAAATATCGTGCATTACTTGTATTATTTAAAGTCTAATAAAATAAAATGTGCTGTGGAAATTCTTGCTCACTATATTTCATTCATTCTTTTTAGTCCTCAATAAGATTGCTTTTTCTATTATTTTACATGTTATTTATTTATATATGTATTGTGTTGCTGGGGATTAAGCCCCAGGCTTTCTGCATGAGAAGCATGTGGTAACACAACTGAGCCACATCCCAACCCAATATTATTTTTTTTTTATTGAAAAATTTAAATATATACAAAATAGTTGGGAAATTGCTATGAACCTTTTATGTATCAACAACTATCTTCAACACTTGTTACTTCATAGACACTATTGTTTTATCCCAATATTAATAAGGACTCACCACTATATTATTTTGGAGCAAATCCCAAATATCTGACAATCATGCTGGTAATCATGAGAGACTCTCAGACATGGGGCAGAGCGGTTCCTTGCTCTCCCTGTGCCCAGCCGTTCATGAGGAAGTCGGGAGGCATGGTGGGTTCTAGCCTTGGCCCACCACCCCGGCAGAACCTCACAACAAGCCAGATGACCCCCATGCACTCCATGGGTGCCGCCATTTTCCACATCCGGACTTCCCTCTCTTCAGAACTCCACCCAGCCGATCAGCCCATCACAGCCCGGATCATCGACACCCACCCTGCAGCCGTTTCTTCCTCAATCCGGCCCAGGTATGCTGGTCCAGAGACTCTTAGACATGGGGCAGAGCGGTTCCTTGCTCTCCCTGTGCCCAGCCATTCATGAGGCAGTTGGGAGGCATGGTGGGTTCTAGCCTTGGCCCACCACCCCGGCAGAACCTCACAACAAGCCAGACGACCCCCCACCCACTCCATGGGCGCCGCCATTTTCCACATCCGGACTTCCCTCTCTTCAGAACTCCACCCAGCCGATCAGCCCATCACAGCCCGGCTCCCGTGCGGCCGCGGTTCATCAATAAATGCTTTATTTGGAGGTGTTTAAAGAATATGCCTCCCGTACGGCAAGCCCAGCAAGCTGCTCGTGTTGTATTTGACATGCCAAATGCCAGTAACAATTATTTTAGGTCATTCCCATGACCTAATATAATGGTTTGAGGCTCTTTATGTTCCTGTAGCAAGCTGATGCCCTTTTGCTCTACTGGCATGAGACAGGACATATGGAGATATTACTGGTGCCCGCTCTAGCAAATAGATGATTAACGGGAAGATCGTGATCGTGATCGTGATCATGCTGGTAAATATTTGAATGTATATTTTTTAAAAAGATAAAAGGTTTTTAACAAGTATCATAACACCAAGGAAACCAAAAATGATGCAAAAATTAAAAGTATTTCTTTTTTTATCAAGTAACTAATGAAGGGTCAAATATCCTTGGTTATGTAATGATTTTTAAAAAGTAGTATTTTTGGTGCGGAGTAATAGTCTAGCGGGTAGGGCGTCTGCCTTGCACTCAATCAGCCCATGTCTTCCTGGGTTCGATCCCTGGCATCCCATATGGTCTCCCCAGCACCGCCAGGAGTGATTCCTGAATGCAGAACCAGGAGAAAACCCTGAGCATTGTCGGGTGTGACCCAAAAAAGCAAGCAAACAAACAAACAAACAAATAAATAAATAAAATAAAAGTAGTGTTTTTAAAATTAGAAACTAGAAACCAAGTGAAGTGCTTGTGTAATAATTTGTTGATAACTTTCTCCTTGTCCTGTCTATTGTTCCATTTATAAGCTACTTGTTGAAGAAACTTGATTGTCTGGTAGTTTCCTATATTCTTCATTAGAGTCGTTTAACAAGGCCCTATGTTCCTGTATCTCCTATGAATTGGCAGTTAGATGTAGCAATTTGTCTAATGTTATTTTTTTGCCATAGTACTTCATAGGTGCTGCTGTGTACTCCACTATGCGCATATATCTATCTCTCTTTCTCTCTCTACCTCCCTCTCTTTCTCTTTGTGTTTTTATGATAGCAACAGTTATTGATGATCACTGTTTTAGGTCTATTGCTTGATTAGGAAACCTTAAAATTGGGGGCTGGAAAGATAGTACAGCAGGTGAGGTGCTTGCAGTAGCTACTCGGGTTTGATCTCCAGCACCCCATGTGGATCCCCAACCCCCTGCCAGGAGTAAGTCTTGAGTACAGAGCCAGGAGTAAACCCTGTGTACCACCAGGTATGTCCCCAAAAAAAAAAAAAACAACAAGAAGAACGAAAAGAAATCTCAAAATGCTGTCAGTTTTTATTATCTATATAATTTTTTCCAGTTTGTTACTGGGAGAATTTCCTCTATCAACTGTTTTGAAACATAAGGTCAGTTTCATACAGGGATGTATCTTAGATAAGTTTTCTGGGAAACAGACTCATGAGAGGGCAGTTTTATGCCAGAGGATGAAAGGAAGCACTGTAGAGAATCAAGCTGCTTCCCACCATAATAAAGTTACCTTTATTGAATAACTGAGGAAAGCAGGGTTTAGGTGAAACGGAACTTGAACTGCCAGGCAAAGGAAACCAAAAGCCCAGCTGCATGGAGCTTTGAAGTTGGTCTAGCCCTTCAGGGTTGAGGTTTTTCGCTCTTGTATCTGCTCCACCCTTGCATTAATCTTATTGTTTGTTCGCCACCTCTGTGTTGTGGATGTAAGCTTGGTTAGGACAACTCCTTAACAACTGCCCCTTGCTACTGAATTAGTATCTCACTGGTGATGCACTGAAATATCTAATATAAAAGAAATGGACTGATTCTGCCCTTTTATTTGCATATATAAGATTTATGAACTTGTTCTTTTAGCATCCATCAGAGATATCAGTATGATTTTTTAAAATAGCAGTCATTGATTTTTAAGATATCTGATGTGTTTCCCATTGATTACAATTGTTATTCCTGTTTCTATCTTTAATCAAGGGAGACTTCCAAATTTCCCCAATCTTATGTTCTGTCTTTGAAAATAACGTCCTTATTTTCCTGATGACAGTGACTAGGGGCCTCAAGATTTTATCTTGGTCCTCCAATTGGGTCTTCTTCATGATTTACTATGAAAGTCCTTTTCTTTTTTAAATATGCTATAGATTTCCCCAGTCTACTTCCTTTATTAGCCTTAGCCTACTTTTCTCTCTCTACTATTTTCTGTAGCTTTCTCATGTGATTTTGACTTCCTTTCTTGTTTTCTAGTACTGCATTTATTAATAAATTTGAATTTCAGTAACTTGGAAATCAAGAGTTGACACATGTTCAATCTGCCATTTTGAAACAAATATTTTATAATGTCTTCTTTGTACCACCAAAAAGCAAAAAATATCATTTCTGTTGCAAGAGACATCGGGTGGTTTCCAATTGTTTCATTCCAGAATTCCTTAATTAAGGCACTGGAGAGAGTACAGCCAGTAGGACATTTGGCCTACATACAGCTGACTTTGATTCAATCCCTGCCATCCCATATGGCCCCTAAGCCTACCAGAAGTGATTCCTTAGTGCAAAGCTGGAAGTAACCTCCTGAGGACTGCTGGGTGAGCCCCAACAAAAGCAGATTTCCTTAGTTAAGAAATGTACTTAGAGGGCTGGAGCGATAGCCCAGTGGGTAGGGTGTTTGCCTTGCACGTGGCCGGCCTGTGCCGGCCCGGGTTCGATCCCCGGCATCCCATATGGTCCCCCGAGCACCGCCAGGAGTAATTCCTGAGTGCAGAGCCAGGAGTAACCCCTGAGTACATCTATTATCAGATCTCTATATACATAGAAGCTAGAGTGTGCTATGATGAATTATTATTATTGTCAGTTTCTGGGTTTCTGGTTCAATTATGATCCTTAGATACATAGCGTCTTAGCCCAGTAGTCTCAGTAACATTAGAGAAGTAGCTAACCTCAGGACTTTTCTTTCTCTTTGGCCTTTTTATTTTTGACTGGTACATATTTTATTTTATTTTATTTTATTATTTTTGCTTTTGTGTCCCCGCAATGCTCAGGGGCTACTCCTGGCTCTGCACTCAGGAATTACTCCTGGCGGCGCGGGGGCCATATGGGATGCCGGGGATCGACTCAGGCCGGCGAGCCGGCGTGCAGGCAACGCCCCAGCTGGGCACGCCCATGGTACATATTTTAGAGGTTGTAGAAGGCATAAGTAGGTTGCAAAGTTCAAGTCATGATTTCTGCACTTCCAGAATAGGAGTCCGGAGGAAGTCTTAGTTTAATCTCATATGGGAAGACAGATTATACAGAGAAATGGTACCAAGAAATTTGCTTTGAGGAGTATAAGTTTGGAAAAGAAAGAATTCAAGGAAATACTGCATGGATCAGAAGGCTCTCTGGATGTTTTCATTCCATCAAACGGTAGAGCAACTGTACAAGTACTTAAGTGAAGTCAGAATACCTTGAAAAGAATTTCCTGGAAGAGTGAAGATCTTAATGTAGGAGATGGTTTAATAGCTTTCCCTGGAATTCGGAGAGCTTTGTGTCTATACAGGTCATAGATTCTTATAGAGAGATGGGTTCAATAGATAATGGCTTCTCAGTGTACTTTCAGCCCCAGGAGTCAGTAATTTAGTGTACTTAAGTAGGGATCTCCCTGACATTTTTGCATTGAATATCAGAATAAATAGGTAATAGCATATCCATATAACTTGCTAACATGTCATTTAGATCACCTGAGGGCTGCAGTAAATTGCTCTGCCACCTTTTAAAGTGAATATACAAATGCTAAGCACTAGTGATAAGATCATCCTTTGTTTTATTTTATTATTCTTCTCCTCTAGTGCTGAGAAATGAATTGCTATGAGAAAGAAAGGAGAATTGGCTTAATAACTTGTAATCAGATATGCCACACAGGAAATGTGAACTTCCACTTTTGTCTATTTCAGCCATCTTTTATCCTAAGAAGAACAATTGAATCTCATATAGTATGGGAAAGGGCAGTAGTAATCCCTGAATTAAAATGCCTACAGGAATTAAGTACAAGTGAGAATAAGATGATAGAATAAATGTGTAGTTCGTAATGTTGCGACTGGAAGATATGAGTCCCACCTAAAGAAATAGTGTCGTAAGGATGGTTTACTTGAAGTAGAAAGAAGATGCAAGGCAGCCTAGAGAAGGGAGATCTTCCCTGTCTTGGTCACATGGGAAAGTACCTGGGGTAGTTTAGGGCTGATGAAAGTGAGCTATAAGCACCCATCCAATGTAGACCTCATGCCCCACATCCTCCTTGCAGCAAACCCCACCTGTGTCCCATTTGTTCTGCCTGACATGGGAAATAACCCTGCCACCTATTTCTCAGGGAGCTGTGGAACTCACACTGGGACAAGGAATTGCTCTTTGTAGGAAAGGAGAGTCCTAAATCTTGTCCAGACTTTCCAGGTCTTCTCTCCTTCCCTTACAGATAATTTAAGGAGGAGACAAGTAGCAAAGTAAAATAAGCTTATTTGGTAGTTGGAAATGGTAATGCTAAACTAGAACTGAGTGCTGAAGGTAGGTAAAGGGATATGCATAAAAACCTCTTAATGTATGTATTGTGTGCAAGTGAGAGAGAGAGAGAGAGAGAGAGAGAGAGAGAGAGAGAGAGAATAGGAGGCAGGTGTGGGTATGAAAACTGGGGACCTGGGTGGTGGTAAATGTGCACTGGTGGAGGGATGGATGCTGCAACACTGTATGACTGAAACCCAATCATGAAATCATGAACAGCTTTGTAATTGTGTATCTCCTGGTGATATAATATATATTTTTTTTTAAAGAAAAAGCTTATTTGGGAAATGAGAGGAGGATTAAAAGGGTGGGAGAGAAAGGATGAGAGTGGGAGGGAGAGAGCGAGAGAGGTACACTCAAGAGAGAACATGGGTTTCTTCTTGACAGTGGAAAAGCAAGTACACATTCCAAGTTGATCTGTAGTGAATTCTCAAGATGGAGAAATATGCCATAGGTCAGAAAGTACACATCACCGACAGGGATGAAGACCTCAAAGTAAAGAAGCACACATCGCAGAGGTGCAGGTAAGACTTGCCTCTTCCAACTTAGCTTATATATGGCTTCTCAGACTCCTCAAAATCTGTTGCCAGGATGGTTGATACAGGGGAGAGGGGGAAGCTTAGAGTATTGATGTTTTAATTTTATATTCTTAACATGACTTTGATATTCTTAACATGATTTCTAACCATTTAGCCTCTTCTTCCAGGGGGTCCTGCCATTGTTTGGGCCAGGAATTCTGCATCTCAGTCATTTTCCAGATTTCCACAGTTGAATCCTGTGTGTCACAGACCTTCATGTCTTTAGTCTGGTTTAGGTTCCAGTGTTTTTCTCCAATATATGTTATAGGCCTCCCATGTCTCTACCTACTGCAGTGACTATCTTACTGTTTCTTCTAAAGATAGTACCAGTAGGTCCTGATAATGATATTGCTACAGGTCTTACTGTTCTAAATATTTTGCTAGTAGAGAGTTAATATTGATAAGAACTCCATGAGATACTGTTACAGTCTGTTTTATGAATGAGATTGTGTAAATATCTGGGAAAAATGATAGTCCATAGTCATACAGAGAATACCAAATAGTATGCTAAACTGCCCCTAATGAAATACTGATTTTCTGACTCTATTTAAGTTTGTTCAATACTGTGTTTCTAGGGAAGACTTAATAAGAATTTGAGAAAACATGACATTCAGGCTAATTTCAAATTAGGAAGAATCTTTGGCTGAATCCTTTAGTCTCTAAAAGTCCCTTAGAGCCTTTACTCGGATAATTAGTTGCAAACAATATCAATTATAGCTAAGTGGACAAATTTAATTACTACAGGAGACCAATTGATTTTTTAAATTATCATTGATTCCTCAGTGGTTATCTCAGTGTAAAGATTGGTACATTCTGCATCTTTAATTAGTTTATTAAGTAGTTCAAAGATTGAAACCAAAGCAAAAGAGGTGAATAAGCCTCTTCACTATCCCCTTCCTTCTCAGTGAAGAGTAAACATGGAAACGTAAGACATTCAATAATACAACAGTAATTAATATTAAATTATTTATGGAGATCTGGTGACGTGCTATAGGGGTAAGGTGCTTAATATGGCCAGCCTCAATTTGATTCCAGCACTGTATATGGTCTCCCAAGCACAGCCAAGGGGAGTGGAAATAGCCCTGAAACATTGTCAGCTATGGCCTTAAAACCATTAAGTATGGATTTAGGGGGATTTTTAAATCATTTTCAGGGAGGATTTATAGGAGGGAGTGTTATTTTTACTTTCCTGATGGTTAGGTTACAACTTGGCTGAGGGGCCAGCTCATTTGTATTTTTTTATTTATTTTTTATTATATTAAAATTTAGGCTTAAATATTTATAAGCTATAAATATTTAGGCACTAAATATTAGTAAACCATAATATTTATTAAATATAAATAATAGTAAAATACTTTTTTACTATTATTTATATTTTTATTATTATATTAAAATTTAGACACTGTGATTTACAAAACTATCCATGATAGGGTTTCATGCATACCGTGTTCCACCTCCCGCCAGGTTGTCCCCTCCAGTCCTATCCCCACTTTTCTTGACTCCTAAGGTAAACTCAGTTCTATAGACCAGTTCTCAGGCTCTGTTGTACTCGGTCATTTGTTGTTTCTTTACTATGTTCCTTTATATCCACATATGATAGTACTTCTGTGTCTGTCCTTCCTCTGACTTATTTCACACAGCATGCTACTCTCCAGGTCTACCCACATAGCAAATAGGATGCTACTATTTTTAATCTTAGGGCAAAATTTACAATAAAGCTAGTCATGATCATAAAAATTATTGGGAATTTTTGTGATTTAGAGAGGCAAACATTAAATTCTACTTTTTAAGAACGAAAAGAGGGGAAGGAGACAGAAAAAATAATCCCGTGTAGCAAAAAAGTTTAAAAAAGGAATGAAACATCCTAAATTGGGAAGTAGGTAACACTGTGACCAAGGTTCACTCCTGTGGCTCATTAGAGAGCCAATAAATGAGAAGTTTGGTGTTGGGTGGAGTAAGAGTTATTTTGGCAAGAGTGGCAGGTTGGAAAATGGCTGATTTGTGTACTCAAAGGGAGCCAATTTCTGTACAGAGTCACAAGAAATGATTTTTATAAAGTAAGAGCAGGAAAGAAGGGATTTATTGGAGATTGATGCGCTCCATCTCTTCTCATCTTACCTGCAAACCTAAACAAAGCAAGGATGAAATAAGCCCCATTTAGACTTTTGGACAGACTGTAGAATAAGACAGGGACAAGTGCCTTTGTCAGGAGTTTGCTGTTCCAGCTTGCTTTTAAAAAATTGGGTTTGTAAAATTTTCTCTCAGACTGCTCTGACTTAGGAGCTTTCTGTGTAGGTTAAGAGTCCATCCTTAGAGCATTGTCAAGGGAAAATGATTTTGGATTTTTGGTGGCTCAATCTTACCAAGAACTTTTGTTCCTGTTGATGTTTCTCTTATTCTGAGGGGATCCAGTCTTCTAATATTGGCCTAATTTTAGCCTTAATCTTTCTTGCGGTATGGGGATAATTGAGGACCACATCAAGCTGTGCTGGGGATTACTTCCGCTGTTGAGCTGGGGGTCACTCACTACCTGCAGTGTTGCGGGTCATGTGGTACCAGGATCTCACTAGAATCCTACAGGCTTGGAGATCTCCATTCTTTCTACCTCCCTTCCTCCCTACCTCCTTCCCTCCCCTTCCTCCATCCCTCTCTCTGTCTCTCTCTGTGTCTCGCTTATTCTCTCTTCTCCTCTCCTCTCTCTCCTCCCCCCTCCCCACCCCTCCCCCTCCTCTTTACTCTTTTGTACCCACACAGTGGTGCTCAAACCTTATTCCTGGTTCTATAGTTAGTCATCAGTTCTAGTGATGCTCAGGGAAACATTTGTTGTAATAGTGATTAAATCCAGGTTGGGTCCATGCTAGGCAAGCACTTTCACATCTGTACTATTTTTCCCTGCACTCTTTTTAGAGTCTTACTTGACTTATGTCCTTATAGAATCACTTCTATAGGTTGGCTAGTTTTTATGCTTTGGTGCCAGTAAAAGGGGAGGTAGTAGGGTACCTTCTGTTTAGATCATATCTTGATTTTATTACTTTCACAAACTCATTCACAAAGGGTTTAACTACCCACTTTAATATCCATCACATTCTGGAGGTCAACACAAGTAATAAGGAATCCCAATTCAAAGAGTGAGCCTATGAAACAAATGTTGTATCTTTCTTGGGAAAATCACACATAAGGAGGGGAGAGTTGGAATCATTGTTGCAGTATGTCATGCTAATTGAGTCACTTTCACTCAGTGGAAACCTGTGATTTTTAAAAAAATATATTTCACTATGGCAGTGATTTTTGACATTTTCAATTGTATGACACTATCTTTTTGTTTTACTTAAATGTATGCTTACAAACATTACTTACAGCCTACTTATAAATCTAAAATATGATATTTTACTTTCTTTGTGATTATTATTATCACTCTTAGCTGAAACATTTTTTAAAATTTCTTGCTCACTTGAATCCCGTTATTCATCGATTTGCTCGAGCAGGCGCCAGTAACATTTCCATTGGACCCTATCACGTGCCAATGTAACCCAATGGCATCTGGTTGATTCAGGAATATGAAGAGCCTCAAACCGTTCCTTCAGGGTCTTAACAAGGAAGTCTGACCATCTTGCAGGTGGGCGGCCACGTGATCTTTTGACACCCCGTGGGATCCAGTCAGTAACGGCTCTAGTCCAGCGGTTGTCTCCAAATCGCATTACATGTCCAGTCCATCTGATTTTTGATGCCTTGGCAAACGAGACAGCGTCCCTGATTCTGGAATAGTGACGGAGGTCAGAACTCCGGATTCCTTCTCTCACTTGAGTGAGGCGTGATATTCCAAGCATAGCTCTTTCTGGGAGACCCGAATAGCATTCTCATCCTGCTTTCGGAGAGCCCAGGTCTCTGAGGCATATGTTAGTGCAGGGAGAACGGTGGAATCAAAGAGATGTGCCCGAATTCAGAGGTTCTTTGTCCTTTTAGCTATTTCTTCGATGCCTTTGAAGGCATTCCATGCCACTCTCTTCCTCCTGCACAGCTCAGGTTTTAGGTCATTCATCATGTTGACTTCTTGTCCTAGGTACACATAACTGCTGCATTCAGAGATGTTTGTTCCATTGAGAGTGAATGGGGCCTCTGGAACTAGCTCATTTTTCATGAACGTAGTTTTCTTTAGATTCAGCTGTAGACCTATCTTTCCACATTCTCCGTTGAAGTCAGCCAGCATTTGTGCCGCTTGGCTAATGTTTGGTGTTATTAGATTTTTAAATTTAATATTTTTATTATACCACCATGAGATATACAATTACAAAGATGTTCATATTTGTTTGAGACGCAGAGAGGGAAGCACCCTCCCATCCTCTCCCCCCCCCCCCCCCCCGCTCTGGGAGAGTTTGGGTCCCTTTCCCCTCCTCCAGCAGCCCTACCTGGGCTGAGGGGGGGGGGTGGGGGAGGACGGGTGGGGAGAATCAGGCTCCCCAGCTCGGCCTCCCTGCACCCCCAGGCCCTCGCTCCCTGCCTTCGGGTCCCTACAAAGATGGCCCGTAACTCCCCTCCCCACCTTCTCCGCCAGCCCCAAAGTTGGCCTTTTCCCCCCCCCCCTGTCCGCTTCCCTGGTTCCCGCTGTCTGCTGTCTGCTGTCCGCTGGCTGTCCGCTGTCCGCTTTTTGGGCCCCCCTGGGATGAACCCAGAGCCACGGTAGAGCTTGGCAAGCTACCCGTGGTGCATTCGATATGCCAAAAACAGTAACAATAATCGACCTTATTCCCAATGAATGGAGACATTACTGGTGCCCACTCCAGCAAATCGATGATCAATGGTAAGAAAAGTGATACAAGTGAAGTTCATTTTGGGTTATGGTCATATAGTGTTCCAGCACCCATCCCTCCACCAGTGCCCATTTCCCACCACCAACATCCCCGATTCCCCCCCCCCCCCCCTAGTCTGTCTCTATGGCAGGTTTATTATCTCTTTCTCTTTATCTATCTCTCTTTCTCTCTTCCTTCTCTTACACATTGTGGATTGCAATACATATATTTAGAGGTTATCATGTGTATCTCTTTGCCTGTATTTAATTTAGCTGAAATATTTTAGATAAATTCTTTTTTGTGTGTGTTTTGATTTGGATCTGTACCTGGTGGTACTCAGAGTTTACCCTGACTCTGTTCTGAGGGATCACTCCTTGTGATGTTTGGGAGACCCTATGGGGTACCAGGAATCTAACCCATTGTGGTCACAAGCAAGGTAAGTGCCCTACATGCTGTAGTAACTTTCTAGTCCCTAGGTAAATTCTTATGTATGTTTGTTTACAAGATTAGCATTTACACAAATAAATTAAACAAGCATAAAATTTTATTAAAATTATCAAAATTCCAAGGGCCAATTAGATACTCTGTTACACTGAAAGTATTATATTATTATTACATCTTATTTATGGGATAATACGAAGTCAGAATAAGTGAAAACTTGACACAATAAAACTAGGAAAGCAGGACCAGGGAGATAATATAGTGGGTTAAGTTTTTGTTTCACATGCGATTAACCTTGCTTCAATTCCTGGTACCACGTGTGCCTGTCCCATTTCCCATCCTCATCACTGCTGAGGGACCCCTGAACACAGCTGGATATTGCCCACCTCACCTACTCTAAATAAAAATAGCTAGTTCTGATGTTGAAAGTTTTGGCCTTGTTTTATTTTATTTGAAATATAAGTTTAACTTGTGATATCAGTTGGATTTATGCGTTTGGTCAGATGGTGTCAAACATCTGGATTATTTTCCCCCTCAGTAGTGCCAAATAAACATGTGTGGAAAAATGTTCAGATTTTGGCATTTAGTTTGCATCCTAATGTATACTTTTTAATCAGCTGCATTACAGCATAGAGGGTAGTTCAGGTCATAAGGTTGTATTTTGAAATATAACTCTAAAAACTTTAATTTTTCGTTGTCTGAGTTACACATAGGTGCTTGGCAATATCTTGTATATACTTGCACTGTCTTTCTCTATATTGGCATGATGTTAAGCAACACCTAAAATACGTTGCCCCAACATTTTCAAAATTACTGTATTGTAGTGTAATTTTTATGTTTGGAAAATATAATGTAAAATACAGTAGCTAATAATGCAAGCTCATTTTATTTGCATACCATTGTTAACCACTTTCATTTACTACTTACCAAATGTGTCAGGTTATTACAATCTATTTAATGACTTAATGGATGTGATACATTGTTCTTAAATTCAATTATACCCTTTGCACCTCTAGAATTAAGGTCATGTCAGCATTTTCTATTATATAAGTGCCTGGATTTAGCCGTTTTTAACTGAGCTATAAAAATTGGCTTCTAAATCAGATGTTAGAAATAAAGGTCACTGCCTGGGGGTTCCCCCCCAAATTTAAGTATGTATTACTTTATGCTTCATCACTTGCTTTCTAAAATTATCTTATAGGAAAAATTTTTATTGTGATCCTCCTATGGCAGAAGAAAAAAATTTCTTAATTCCTCTGTTTGCTTTTTGGTTTTTTTTTTTTTTTTTGCTTTTTTGGGTCACACCTGACAATGCTCAGGGGTTACTCCTGGCTCTGCACTCAGGAATTACTCCTGGCAATGCTCAGGGTACCATATGGCATGCCAGGGATCGAACCCGGCCGGCATGGGCCGGCCGGGCAAGGAAAAACGCCCTACCCACTGGACTATCGCTCCGGCCCCTAGACAATAAATTTTAATTTTTACTTTTTACTCAAGTAACTTCAACTCATTACCTAACCATTTGGTACCTCCGTTTACTCATCTGTAAAATGGATTGTTAATAGCAAAAGCTCATATTATTGCAGTGGGAATCAAAGGGATAACATGTCCAAACGTGTTTGGAACAATACATAGTGATTCCTCAACAGGGACTAACTTTCATTGTAAACAGATAAGAGGTTTAGGTTAAATTAATTCAACATTTGAGAAATTTTTGAAAAGCATATGTTCCTGAGGTAAGATTTGTAATTTATGGAGAGGAATGAAAGAAACTATGGATATAAGACAGCCAGCCTTAATGGCAATCTGTAGTATTATTTCCTTTTGAAAATTATTATCTTGATTCTTTATAAAATATTTTTTTAGGAAGCACATAAGTTTGCATTTAGAAGGGGTATTAACCCCTTCGGGGCACAGCCCGCCTGTCCTTCGCCAACTATAAGACCAAGATGAGTGCCCTCTGACGCCCTGATGGATCTATCACATCTTCCAGAAAGGTAATGGAGAAGATTATCCAGGACTTCTACTCAAATCTCTTTCATAGCCACATCCACCTGCCCACATACCAAATTCCAGAGGATGGATATGTCATTCCCAACATTCTCCCTTCTGAAATCCAACATGCCATCTCGTCGGTAAAGAAGGGAACAGCACCAGGCCCAGACAAAGTCAGATCCGAACACCTGAAGAATCTGCCGTCGGTACACATCAATACACTAGCTCGGCTCTTCACACGCTACCTGTCCGAATGCAAGGTGCCCTCCCAATGGAAAACCAGCAGGACAGTTTTACTGTTCAAGAAGGGAGACATTCACGACATTGGCAACTATCGCCCCATCTGCCTGTTGTCTGTCATTTACAAGCTGTTTACACGAGTCATCCTGAAGAGGATTAGCAGAACACTAGATGAAGGACAACCATGCGAGCAAGCAGGCTTCCGGAAAGGATTCAGCACAATCGACCATATCCACACAGTAACCAAGCTCATTGAGGTTTGTAGGGAGTACAAGATGCCGCTCTGTCTCACGTTCATTGATTTACAGAAAGCCTTTGATTCTGTGGCGACTGAAGCAGTCATCGAAGCCCTAGCCAAACAGGGTGTTCAAACCCAATACATCAAGTTGCTTCGTGAGCTGTATTACGGATTCACCACCAGGATCTCACCATTCTACAAAGAAGTGATCATTGATGTCAAAAGAGGGGTTCAACAGGGTGATGCCATTTCACCAAAACTCTTCAGCGCCACCCTCGAGAACATCATGCGACAATTAGAATGGGAAGGAATGGGAGTGAAGATAGATGGTTGGCAACTACACCACCTCCGCTTCGCTGCTGACATCGTTCTAATAACACCAAACATTAGCCAAGCGGCACAAATGCTGGCTGACTTCGACCGAGAATGTGGAAAGATAGGTCTACAGTGGAATCTAAGGAAAACCATGTTTATGAAAAATGAACTAGTTCCTGAGGCTCCATTCATTTTCAATGGAACAAATATCTCTGAATGTAGCAGTTATGTGTACCTAGGTCGAGAAATCAACATGACGAATGATCTAAAATCTGAGCTGCGCAGGAGGAAGAGAGCAGCATGGAATGCCTTCAAAGGCATTGAAGAAATAGCTAAAAGGACAAAGAACCTCTGACTCCGGGCACATCTCTTTGACTCCACCGTTCTCTCTGCATTAACATATGCCTCAGAGACCTGGGCCCTACGAAAGCAGGATGAGAATGCTATTCGGGTCTCCCCGAGAGGAATCGAAAGAGCTATGCTTGGAATATCACGCCTCACTCAAGTGAGAGAAGGAATCCGGAGTTCTGACCTCCTTCGCTGTTCCAGAATCAGGGATGCTGTCTCGTTTGCCAAGGCATCGAAAATCAGATGGGCTGGACATGTAATGCGATTTGGAGACAACTGCTGACCAGAGCCGTTACCGACTGGATCCCACGGGATGTCAAAAGATCACGTGGCTGCCCAACTACAAGATGGTCAGACTTTCTTGTCAAGACCCTGAAGGAACGGTTTGAGGCTCTTCATATTCCTAAATCAACCAGATGCCATTGGGCTACATTGGCACGTGATAGGGTCCAATGGAAATGTTACTGGCGCCTGCTCGAGCAAGCAAATCGATGAATAACAGGATTCAAGTGATCAAGTGATTAACCCCTTCAGTGTTAACTGTATGTGCTAGCAAAATGCTCTAGGCAACTTCATGCACTGCAAAATTGTTGTCAAACAATGTACATATTTTTCTGTGTAGTACAACAGGCACTATTTTGTTGACTTAAAAAATAACTCATTGAGAGGACAGAGCTAAAGCACAGCAGATAGGATGTCTAACTTGCATGTTGCTGACGCATGTTCGATTCTCTGGCATTCCATATGGTCCCCTGAGCACTGCCTGGAGTAAATCCTGAGTGCAGAGCCAGGAGTAACCCCTGAGCATTGCCGGATATGACTCAAAAAGCAAAATAAATAAATAAATAAATAAATAAATAAATAAATAAATAAATAACTCATTGATAGATTTGATTTTGTATTGACCAAGATTAGTTTGTTCCTATGCATCCTGAAGATAGTTTTCCCTCCAAAAACTGCGAAAGAGATGACTCACTGGCAGGGAAATGTATTTTCTTTTGTCTGTACTCCTATCTGGCAAGCTACCCATGTCGTATTTGATATAACAAAAACCAGGTAACAATTATGGACCTCATTCCTATAACCTGAATGAATGGTTTGAGGCTCTTTGTGTTCCTGGTGCTAGTAGATTCCCTTGGGCTACACTAGCATGCGACAGGAAGTATGGAGATATTACTGATACCTGCTCAACCAAATCCATGAACAATGGGAAGACAAGTGATATAACTGACACAAGTACTCCTATCAGAATCTCTGGTTGTTTAGTTGTTCTGATCTATTTTTTTAGGGAGCAGGTTACTGTGTGAAGAGCCACACATATACACATGAAAGTAGATTGATAAATACGACCCTCAGCAAACACCTCAGCATTTGATGTGCCACAAATGGAAATTCTATAATAAAAATGATTGAATTAGAAATTCCTAGAAATATTTTAATATTTATTAGAAACTTTCATTCCAATATATGCTGTTCAAACAGTGAAAATTATAATTCCAAATTTAGTTGACTAAAATTTGACCTCTGTAAAATTGTTTTGGACTCATTAATCTGATTTAGGATGGATTTTATGCTTTTTTCCTGGTTATAATACTGTTGTCTTTCATAAAGCTGCAATCTCTCCTCACTCTCCCTCTCTTCTTTTTTGCCTCTTTTCTGTGATCTCTGTCTGCGTCTCTTTCACTTATTTGTAAACAGAAGCCAGAGCTCGAAAGAACTACAAACTCACTCTTCATTTATAAATGATCATTGAATGTTCAAATCATTCTGTTCACATAAATTTTCTTTTCAGAGAAAAAGTTCACAGCCTCTGATGAGTATAAATTTAAATTACGGAAAATGCTATTATTTAAAACTCTTGCTGGCAGAAATGTCAAAGGATTCTAATTATATAGAGAAGATACAAAATTAAACCTTGAACAAATGAAATAAGGCTAGAAAGAACCATCTAAATTACTTGTCTAATGCCCCCTCCATTTTGTCGAGCCTTGTGGCCCCGCCCAGGAGCTGCCCTGGGGCCACCAGCCATAGCATGAAGAGCCTCACAAGCGGCTGGGGAAGCTGGAACTCGGCTCACCCCGGGCCCAGCTGACTATGGGGCCTCTGGGAGGGCAGATGGGTTTTGGGAGTGGGGCCCATCACCTCTGGGGATTCCAGTAGCAGCCGGATGAGACTCCGCCCACCACACTAGCCACCATTTTCGCTGTCCGGACGCTGGGAAACTGCCTCACGACCAGATTAACAGAGCAAAACCAGTTCGAGCCCAGGTTGCGCGGCAAAGCCGCCACGTGGGTCCATTAAAATAGTGGAAACAGTGAAAAAAAATAAATAAATTACTTGTCTATTACCCATTTGTTGCGTAGATGTTAAAAAAAAACCCAAGCATATTAAAGTAACCTTAAAATTTATTTTTAGGAGTGAACAAAACAAGATTGATAATATTTAGGGTTCTAAATATACTGTTTATGACCCGATGTATCATAAAAGAAGTTAGAGATAAATCAGTTTTCTCTTCAAAAATGTAGTTAATGGAAAAAAAGAACATACACAGTATGGCAAGCCACAATGAGTAAGAAAAGAGGGAGAGGGCTGGAGCGATAGCCCAGTGGGTAGGGCGCTTTGCCTTGCACGCAGCTGGCCTGTGCCGGCCGGGGTTGGATCCCCGGCATCCCATATGGTCCCCCAAGCACCACCAGAAGTAATTCCTGAGTGCAGAGCCAGGAGAAACCCCTGAGCATTGCTGGGTGTGACCCAAAAAAAACAAAAAAAAAAGAAAGAAAAGAGGGAAAGACAGGGAGAGAGAGAAGAGAGAGAGGAGGAAGAGTGTCTGCTATAGAGGCAGGATGGGGCAGAGGGAAGGGATTCCAGGACATTGGTGGTGGGAAATGTGCATTGGTGGAGGGATGGGTTCTTTAACATTGTATGACTGGAAACCCAATCATGAACAGCTTTGTGAATGTCTATCTTATGGTTTTATAAACAACAACAACAACAATAACAACAACAAGAAACAACAAGAGGTAGGTGCATGTGGGGAGGCGAGGACAGGCAGAGGATAGAGCTGGGAAAGAAGGCAAAGACTCTGCCTCAATCTTCCAGCACGCACTCTTAAAATATATCAAGGTCCAAGGTGAACCTCATTCGGCTTGGCAAAAAATGGGGATGGACTGCAGAAGTCCATTAGTCCTGTCCTCGAGGGCAATGCTGCATCTGAAGGACTCTCAGGAGATTCTGGAACTCGGTTTGAGTTAGAGAAATCCTATCTCATGTCTATCTGCCATGTCCATGCTTCAAGGTCAATTCCTGAAGCAGCAATTGGTGACAACAAATGACCAGGAGACATCTTCTGATGATTAAAAGAAACTCTTATGCCTGAGCAACCAACCACAGACAGACCCATGGATCTAAGAGTCTATCAAAAAACTCCAAGCAAATACCCCTAGCTTAGACCAGTCCCCTCAACGAGCCTTTCAATCTCCCCGGCCCTGCCTGGTGGAACACACGTCAGGGCTGCCCCTTGGTTGTGAACCAGAAAAAATGGTTCCTAGTTTCAAATAAACACATTTGATATCCTTTTCTCAAAAAAATAAATAAGCAAAAAGAACGTACACAGCATAGTGATCATCTTTGAGGTTCTTTATGTTCCTGGAGCAAGCAGAGGCCCTTGGGCTCTACTAGCATGAGACAGGACATATGGAGATGTTACTGGTATCCGCTTAGGCAAATTGATGATGAACAGGAAGAGAGTGATACAGTGATACCAATTACCAGAAGCCATCAATATCAACTATACATCAGAGCTTATATTGTTCAGTGATCTGTATTACAACATCAGTATTGCTAGGATACTGATAGCTGATGATACAATATCTTATGAAATCATTCTGTTGAACCAAAATAAATAAAAATGACTGCATAAATAATAGGCTGCATTTTTTTCCACATAAAATTCCCCTTTAAGTATAGTTTAAGTAGAAAAGGAAAATACAGTAGTTACATTTGTGTACAAGAAAGTCAGGGATAAATACCTTAGGTCAAAATAGCTGCAGAAAACTTCCCATGGCTCCCATTGTAGCATTCATGAAAACGGTGCCCAACAACCTGACACTATTAGCACGGTGGTAATTAACCAAGGAGCTCAACACAAGCCTTGATGTTTATTGATTAACAATTAATTGATGCAATTCACTCAGTGGCAGGCATGGTGGAAGATGACAATTTGATGAACTCAAAGAGAGAATGAAGATTTTACAAAAGGATATAAACAGACTACTAAATCTAAAGACGTTTTTAGTGTTTTAAATAATCTGATACTGTATGGCTCCATACTGCTTAAAATTTTAATTTTATTCACCATAATTTACAATACTGTCAATGATAGAGTTAATTGCATACAGTGTTATGATGCCATGCCTCTATCATAGTGTTTGCTTGCCATTGTCTTATTTTTTTTAAAAATTTTTATTATACCACAGTGAAACATACAATTACAAAGGTGATCATAAAGGTTCTTGGTAATACAGTATCCAGCACCCATCCTCCACCAGTGCCCCATTTCCACCACCAAGTACCCCTCCCTCCCCCCACCCGCCTTAAAGCAGGTACCCCAGTTTCCTCTTTTCTTGTCTTCTCTCTGTCTCTGCTCTTCGCCTCTTATTTTACACACTGTGGCTAGCCCTGCAGGTATTTAGAGTTTATCACTTAAGTCTTTTGTGTATATTCAATGTTGAGTCTTAATCTGCCATTACCATTCCAATTTAGTAAAACACGGATCATTATGTCGTATTAGATGCAGTCATCATATTGTCCTTTCTTTGATATAGAGTTTTGTTTGAGGGAGGGCAGAAGTTTTTTTGGTCGGTTATCCAGGAGTGTTTGGATGGAGCCTAATTCGAGGAAGCCATATTCAGGGCGGACAGGCAAAGAGTCTCCCCACATCAGTGGGGTGTGAGGGTGTTTTTGTCTGATGTTAAGTGAGAAACTTTTCATATCCTTTTGGCCTTTCTTTGGAAGCTTTGTCTTTCCCATTTTTGGGTGGCTGTTTTGGGTGCTCAGTGCCTGTGATACCGATGGGTTTGGGTGAATTCTCACTCGGGATTGTCTTGTTTGTTGGTGAGAGTTTATTTATATAATCATTGTTTATTTTTTCTGCGGGTGTGTACTTAAAGATTTCGTTCGATGCTAGAGGGTAAGATGTAATGGTCTCTCTTGTCAAACTGGTAATTGGAGAAAAGTATTCATAGAGAAAGAGACAAAGTATTGTACCAAGAATAAATTTTTCCATTATTTTCATTATGGATATATGTTTGTTCTTTAAGTATAAGTTCTTTTCTGTGACACCTTTTTATTATCTATAGAGAAAAAAATAACACTACTTGTGACTCCAGAATATTTGCATAGCATTGTGATAATTCCATTGTGTTATAATAATTTGTATATGCCTTTAATTTTCTCATATGAATATATCTCTTGTGACTCATAGTTTTTTCACTTATATATATATATATAGGAGGTATATAATAATGATGCATATTGACAGCAAATGATTGGTCAATAATTGAGAAAAAGGTATATTCCTGATGTCTATGATGCTTGTAATTTTAAGGATAAATGAATGATAGGAAAATCAACCTCACAGATAACATTAGTGTTTGTGAAAAGCACATGCCTATGAGATTGAATTATTTGAATATTATCCAAAGAAAAAATTCTAAGAGACATAAGAATGATGGAGAAATAATCTATTATAACTCAAGATGATATTGAATATAAATAAGCACCTGCAACTTTAAAGTAATGGATTATAGTCAGCATCACAGTGTAATTAGACAAAGAAAAGTTAGGGACCAAAGGAAAATATAGAGTAAAATATACTTTGACTATAAGTGCAAAGTGTATTATCCTAATCATCTTTAAGTGTATATAGCTCAGTGTTGATAGGTATTTTGATATTGATTTAATACATAATCAGTATTTCCAGAACTCACATTTTGCAAAACAGAAACTATATCCATTAAGCAATGACTTTTCATCCACCTTCCTCAATTTTTGAGGTAATTGAGAATTCACAGTTATTCTCACTTTATTCCTAACACAATATTCATTATCAACAAGAAATATAATTGTAGTAACCTCATTTCCACATGCTAAATCCATTGTTTGGTCCTGAGAAGACAAATAGATATATGGCAAATAAGTATTACAGTGTAGATTCAGCATGATGGAAGAAAACATTCACATGCAAAAAAATGATTAATATTTTGTAAATTTGTGAATACAGTTATTCTTTTAGAAGCAATCATAAGGAAATAACCATGGATGTACACAAAAAATTCACCTAATACCTTATAAACATGCAAATAGGGTTTCAAAACTTTTATCAATGGCAGGTCAGTTTTTAAAATTAATAGTTTATACATGGAATGAATATCTATAGTTACTTAAATAGCTCATAAAACAAAACATAAAAATATGAATTTAATGTTATGCTATAATATTACTAAACATTTTAGAAAAATTGCATCAGATAATACATACCTATCCATAAAAGAAAAATTTAGTAGATATACAGTAAAATGTTAGACACTATCTCTGGGTGGCATAATTATTAGTGATATTAATTTCTTCTTTGTAATATTTTATGTTTTGCAATTTTTTTCAATGACCGTATATTACTTTTATAACCAGGAATAAAATATAATTAAATAGAAATTCAAGTACAGGCATTCTCCAAAGCAAACCTGCAATGAACTCTGAAGTATTTCAGTTCTGAACACTTTTAGTAATTGGAAATTGGGAGGAACATAAAAAGTGGTCACTGGGGGCTAGTATTTGAATGAAAACCCAAAGAGCTTGTTTTGAATCATGGCGGCTTTCACATTACTGATATAATTAAAGCAAGTAAATCAGTTGGGCAACATGCCACTCACCCTTCAGACACACGTCACAGCTGTCTGCACGCTCACTATCTTCACCTTGCTCAATTTTTACAGTTTTTAATATGAATATCAATTCCCTTTTTCATAAACCTTACCTATAAATGCCACAGCCCCTCTGAGAGATTTCTCCAGGTTTCATTTTAGGTTCCACAAGAAAGGATGTAAAAGAGACCTTTCTTTTGTAAAGTGATTCTATAATTCTGTCCAATATCCATCATTTTCAAGGCCAAGTAATCATATTTAATAGATCCTAAATTACATTCTGTCAAGGAAGGATTCCCTTGATGATATTAACCAGAGCAGAGGACGGACAGTCCGAGGCCTGAAAGTAAGATATTCTTCCACCAGGAGCTTACAAGCTTTCTTTTGCAAAGGTTGACCCCATAGTGTTTGAGGTCATGCAGGATCTATCCTTCACCACAGTCCTCAGCTCTCTTTGAGTTATTCACAAAGCACCTAGCTCCTGATGTCCTGTCTCAAAGTCACTTTAAAAATTAAATTACTTGACACCTTTATGACCTTTCCTTTAAGGAACTTGCCATCATAAATTAATCTCTTTTTTTTGCAGAACTTCTAGCAAGATAGTTATGTGTATACATATTCACTTTCCTTTTCTACTTCTGTATACTTTTAAGAAAACGGAAAGAAGCTAAATGGTAGAATATAGTTGGAGAGATGCCATCACGGAGAGTACTGTTTAAATGAGTGCTACAAAATAAAATATCAAAGTTGGAGACATTTCCTTGACACAAAAGATTATGAGGTTATGATGTCAGAAAATGAGTACAGGGACAGATTTTCCCTTTGAAAAAAAGAAAATGTTGTACAAGGTTTCTATTAGAAGGAAAAGGTCTCATCTTATCTTTCAGCACCTTTGATGGAGTGTGCACACTTGGGAGAACCAAAAAAGAGAGAAAATAAAAAATTGAAGGTAGAGTAGGAAATAGAGTGGTGATAATGGCAGTTAATGTTTTACATTTTAGAAAAATGAAGTATGATGATAAATATAGAGTTCTAGAAGAATCTGTCACTGTCACTGTCCTCCCGTTGTTTGTCGATTTGCTCGAGCTGACACCAGTAAAATACCCATACGTCCTGTCACTAGCAAGTGTAACCCAAGTGCATCTGCTTGCTCCAGAGACAGGAAGAGCCTCAAACCATTCTTCAGGTCATGGAATTGAGGTCTATAATTGTTACTAGTTTTTGGCATAACAAATAAACATGGGTAGCTTGCCAGGCTCTGCCAATAAATAAAAATATAGAGATTAAAAAATAAAAAATGAAAATATTAAACTCTTTGGTTCACAACCAAACATTCTAGGGGATATTCCCAGGTCAATTGGGAGTGGTGAGGGTGGGGTAGGGGATCAGTACAGGCTGTGCTCAGGGGACCATGTGGCACTAGGGATGGTGGCATCCAGGACTCCTACATTGAGAGCATGTGATCCAGCCTATTGAGAAATGTCTTTATCCTGAAAATATAAAATAATTATATTTTATAATCCCTCTGCTCTCCCTCCCTTCCTGCCTCCATTCCTCCCTCCCTCCTTGATTTCCTCTCTCCCTCTTTCCTTACCTAACTTCCTTCTTTCTCCTTCCTTCCTCCCTCCCTCACTTCCTTCCTTCCTTCCTTCCTTCCTTCCTTCCTTCCTTCCTTCCTTCCTTCCTTCCTTCCTTCCTTCCTTCCTTCCTTCCTTCCTTCCTTCCTTCTTTCCTTTCCTCTTTTGATAGTCTACTGGGCTTATTTCTATCTCTATGCTCAGAGATTTCTCCTGGTGGAATTCAGAGACCATCTGTGATGATGGAGATTTTATTTGGCTCCACTATGGGCAAGGCAATGCCCTACTTGCTATCTCTCTGCCCCATTTTTTCTTTAATGGGGTTATTTTATATAGGTTTTTCTAATTTGATTCATATTAATTAGATAAGTAATAACAGATGTATGCATTCATGAACCTTCATAGCTTATCTATTTAATTCTCATTAAGATACACTTTTTTCGGGTACTGTGATAGGTAAGATGTTCAAAGAGAATTGTTCTATAGTTGCTTCTTTGAGAGACTGAAGGAAAGACTTGTGATACCTAAATAATTTCATCTTCAACTATATATTTGTACAAAATATATTTAATAATGTATGATATATATTTAAACATTTCAGTTTAAACATTCTGACCTCTGAGAGTCAGGGATGCTGTCTTGTTTGCCAAGGCGTCGAAAATCAGATGGGTTGGACATGTAATGTCACTTGGAGATGATTGCTGGACTAGAGCCATTACCGACTGGATCCCATGGAATGTCAAAAGATCACGTGGCTGCCCACCTACAAGATGGTCAGATATCTTCATCAAGACCCTGAACGAATGGTTTGAGGCTCTTCATTCGTATTCCTGGAGCAAGCAGATGTCATTGGGCTACACTGGCATGTGACAGGGACAAATGGAAACATTACTGGTGCCCGCTAGAGCAAATTGACGAATAATGGAATGTCAAGCAATCAAATGAAATTATATATATAATATATAATTATATATAAATATAAATATATATATAAATTATATATTATATATATAAACATATATACATTCAATTCTACAGAGGCAAAGGCAAATGTTTGAATGTTGCAAAGACAGCATTAGAGTTCTATGTTCTATTTCATCTATAAAACCTAAAATTTAAACGACATTTAGAAGTTACCTTGTGAAAGTTGTAAGGATGACTAGTGTCTTTCAAAAGGCTGCAGAGCAGAATGTGATGTAAGGAATATTCTGACACTCTGTAACATGAGGCTTCTTTGGCCTGCTTCCTATAGAGACCAGAGCAGGAAATGGCAATGTAAAGAGCTGTTTCAACTTTTATGTTTGGAAATATGTTTTTCAGATGTGCTTCCCAGCCAGAAATTGTCAGTATGATAAAGGGACAGCTATTAGACCTCAAAAGAAGGAGACCTCTTACTCCTAAATATGTCTCTGCATATGAGACTTCCAAAGGATCTATTCTGAATGGAAACTGATTTTATCTTTGCTTTTTTTTTTATTAAAAGATTTGGACAACATGGCATAAGAAAAGAACTTTTTTTTTTTTGCTCCAGATGTACAAGTCTTCTTAGAGAAAAGAAAAGATGTGAAAAGCTTCCCCAGTAGTCCTGGTAAAGCTCAGAGAGGGATCGACTTCACCTATGTGAGAAAGCTTATCAAATAAAATAGCCATTTTTCAGAATTTTCTCTCTAATTTTCATCTTACAGATGCACATTCTGACAAGCTTTGTGGTTCCTTTACTGACAGAGAGTCAAGGCAGCAAGACAAACTCAGTCTAAGTATGACTGGGTAAGGATTGAGAGATTATGCAGCTATTCTGAGCATCTGCCCTAAGAACCTCAAAACACTATTTTCAACAGACATTTGTGCTGTTATGTTGATTTCATCACTATTCACAATAACTGAGAATTGCAAACAATTCAAGTGCTCAAGACAGATGACTGTATAAAGAAATTATGGTATATATAAATAATGGAATACTAATCAGTTATAAGAAGAGATAAAATTGTGCAATTTACTTCTTCATCGATGGAAGTAGAGGATACCATGCTGTGTGAAGTTTGCCAGGAGAAGGAAAAATAAATAATGATCTCTTTCATCTGTGGGATCAAATGGCCAAAGACCACAGAACTGGAGAGTTGGTCTGCAGAACTGAGTTTACATGGGAAAAGTAAGTGTGTGGGAGCAATCCTTGGGTCATTGGAAGAAGGAAGCAGTCATGGTAGTGGTAATTGTTATGGTAATAATATTTGCATAAAATAACCAATGGAATGCTTGATGGTAGTTTGTTTAGTGAAATAAGTTGGAGGAAGACAAAGATCATATAATTTTGCTCATATGTGGATTATAAAACCAAAAACAAAGTTATAGAGGACAGATAGGTGATTACAGAGGGGTAAAAGGGAGTGGGCATGTGTAAAATGAGTAAAAGGGAATCAGTTATATGATGAGAATATAAATTAGTCTCTTGATCATGAACATGTTGTAGTGTATAAGGACACCAAATAATGTTTGTATACCTGAAACATATATAATGCTATAAAATAGTGTTGCTTCAATAAGAAAAAAAGGAAATGTGCCAGCTTGCTCTCCTGTTCTCCACTGTGTGAGGAAAGATACAGAAAGAAAGTAGCTGTCCACAGAACAGGAGAGAGTTCTCAGCAGATCTCCTGGGATCTTGATATTTGACTTTCAGACTTCAATACTGTGAGAGTGAATTTAGTTGTTTAAGATAGCCAGTTTATGACCATTTTTATAATAGTCATAACTAAAGCATCATTGAACACTTGATCATTTGATATCCCGTTATTCGTTGATTTGCTCGAGTGGGCGAGCAAATTTAAGCATCATTAATGAATCAAATTCATAGATTCCAAACAAAATTACTCATTGACTTTTATAGTGTTTTTTGTTGTTGCTGTTAGAGTCAAAAGCTAATGAAAGTAAAAAAAATGTACTGAGTTTAAAAACGCTCTTTCCTATTTCTGTACTAGTGAGTTTGAAAAGTGACTGTAAATGAAATTGAGAAAAAGGAAAAGCAACATTTATTTAATATAAAGATAGTCACTCTTGATTATTTAGGAAAAGAATATATAGCTACCAACTAGTATTACTCAAGTATAAATCATTCCTAAAAATCTATCAATGAGACATTCAAATCTAGCCCAGGATGATGCTTGTAAAATATCACACCAAATTTCCTGCTGTATGCGCAAAATCTGTCTTCTGGATACAATAAAAGGGAAAATACTTTGCTTATTCTAAAAGACACCAGATCCATACAAAATCATAACGTGGTGTAATCAGATGGTGACTTATGTTGCACACATCTGAAGACTACAACATTTTGTAATTCAGTGTAATTTAATTAAACATTAATATATTTTTATTATAAATACTACGTTTCATGTAACTATAATATTATAATGAGGATTAGTCTTGGTGAGAATTATTTGTTTACTAAGACAGGGATGAGTGTCTAACTTTTGAGATTATGAAACAGTGGAATGAATGTCAATAAAATACAGGAGGAAATGAGAGCAAAAATAAGAAATATATATATTCAAAGTAATATCCTTGAAGGGGCAAGAGGAGACCACAGTATATTGAGCCTCAAAACTCAAAGTTCGTCAGCTCTGGGAACTTTACAGCAGTGATGTATTTAACTGTTCCTACCTACTTTCATTAGCCCCTGACCCTTTGGAACGCTGATGATTATTATGTTCTTCCTCTTGAATTCATCCCAATGTTCTCTTGCCCACTGCTGAGCTATTTTGAGATCTTTTCCCAACTTCTATTATTGCCTGAGTGCTTTCTGCAGCTCATCTTCAAGCTCACTGATTTTGTCTTCAGCTGTTGTCAATCTATCGTTGAGGACACCCATTGAGATTTTTTATTTTATTTACTGAATTGTTTTACTAATGACACTTGTTTGAGGTTTTCTTATTCTCTCATTTACTTCTGTATTTTATTAGCTGTCAAATCCACTTTTTCTTTCATATCCTCATGTGTTTTATTGGATGTCCATTCCACTTTTTCTTTGAGCTCATCCTCACCTTTTGATCTCTGAATTCTTATGAGAGAGATTACATATGTGGGTATTCCTTGTTGAGGCTTTAGGGCTCTTTACTTCATCCATTCCTCATGGTGGAGATCTGCATTGCTTCCCCATGATGCTGTGTTAGTCTGGAGGTGAATCCTTCCAGTGTACTATCACTGTTCCCCCTCTCACTGCCAGATAGGACTCTGGTGAGACTGGTGGTCTCTTTTCCCTTCAAGGATATTACCTTCCTTTTTGGTGTTCCTGTATGATTTGTGTGGGACCTCTATAGTGCTGATTCAGCGGACATGTTCTTAGGTCTGAATTTACTGTTCCTTTTAGATTGGGATTATATTGATTCTTGTGTTTGCCATTATTTTTTTTTTAGTTTGGGGGGTATGTTGAATGGACTACTGGCCTAATGTGGTTTGGGTAACTAGGGAGCCCTTGTGAGAGGCTGGCATAAAAGGCCAAGATGTCGCTCCAATGCAGTATGGAAGGAAAGATTAATTTGTGGCCATGTGAGTGCCTACTTCCTGGGAAGCCATACCTCCACTGCAGCTCTACCTGGGGTTGGTGGTGATGGTGAGGGACAGAAATTGAAAAATTTTAATAGAATGGCAATTTTAAGTTTTGGTGTCAGATGCTTAACCAATATACCAGTGAGATTAAAAGGCATAATAAATAACTCAATTGTTTATGGAACATTTCTATCATGTCATGTTCTGTGTTAACTACTAAATATAAGATACCTCCCCCACATTCCCCCACCCCAGAACTGTGGTCTATTTTTATCCCCTCCAGGCATCATATTTTGGGACAACATTCTGCTGCATTTTTCAGGGCAAACCATCTACATCTGAGTTAATTCTTACACTTAAAGTTTGCAGAGCTATTGATATGAATAAATGACTGTATGCTATCCAGGAAAGTATTATCTTCACCAGGTATACAAAAAATAGGACCAATTTTCATTCAGAATACTATATCACTGTATCAAGGGTTCATAAAAGAATTATCTATCTTAAAGAAGAGCTTAAGTCATGATCATTTTTCCTCAGCACCTAAAAGAAAAGTACCCACAAACCCAAATCACTTTGACTTAATTAACTCTGCTATAAAATTTTATAGTAAATAAAATGTACATTATTCATATTATTATTCTTTCACAAAGACTATGATAACATATGAATTTAAAATAGAAAATATATTCCTATCACTTAAAGCAAAGAACTTCTATTAAACCAAACAAAAGAGTATCAAAAAACCAATGTGTTGTCTCTTAGGACCCACAGCTACCACTGAGTCAGCTAATACTGACCAATATGCTATTTCACCATGCTGCCAAGATTGCCACATTATTCTCTGGGAAATAGAGGAAGATAGAGGAAGGTAGGGTTGGAGGTTAGGGGAGCGGCAAATATTGTACATTCATCTAGTCAGAGGAAACAGAACAAAATCTGCATTTTTTAAAAAAGAAATCTCAACCTCTCAATTTAGAGCAGATATGACATCCAGTTCTTCAAGAACATTGTCTAAAATAGTGACTTGTTTATTTATGTCTTGGAGTTGTGGAGAATCTTTATCCAGAAGGTCTCTCTGCTAAAATTTAATACAATATAGGCTTCTTCTCCTATCATTGTTACCTAGGTCAGAAGGGAGAAATATATGGTTCTAGTATATAATCAGAGTGTTCACAACCTCATTTGAAACATGCACTTATCATTGTGCATTAAATAATCACCTTTGGATAAAACTATTAAAAAGTACAACAGGACACAATCACTCCTTATTGTTCAATATAGTGTTTCCCTATTTGTTCTCTTTTTATTCTCTGGGGATTAGGCTATTTTCTTCTCATATCACCTATGTTTCTTCCTCAGTCTTCCTGGCAGCTCTTTTGGGTTCTTTCCTAATTTACACACCTTTCAACAGCTCACAAATTCAAACTTCTCTGGCTACAATTATAAAATCACAAATTAAATGGTTTTGTCAGTTCAATAAATTCTCTTCACTTGAAAACATAAAATAAAAAGAGGGATTAAGAGTCATCTGGAAGAGTGTTCATGTTTTGGCGAGGAAGATTAGGGTTTTCCTAAAAGTATTTGATATTTTGAATAGAAAATTCATTATAGAACTCAACAAAATTGCTCCCTCACATGTCTTAAGTATTAATAAGATGACCAAAATTGTGTCCTAATTATATGTATGTTTGGAGCCAGAGAAATACAGTGGTTAGGAAGCTATGCTTTAATCACAGAACTTTGATTTGTGGAAAGAGAATCCAGTCAGATCCTTTCTCTGTGATGATTTCTCCCTCCTCCCTGTAGAAGGTCAGACTTGTAGAATTTTCTGTGATTGGGTCACCTATCAACAAAATAAATAGTGTGTGTGTGTGCTTATATTAAGGAGAAAATTTGTTACCATGTTGTCTGATGCAGCTTTTTGGGTCACATCCGGCGATGCTCAGGGGTTTCTCCTGGCTCTGCACTCAGGAATTACTCCTGGTGGTGCTCGGAGGACCATATGGGATGCCGGGATAGAACCCATGCCAGCATGGGCCGGCTGCATGCAAGGCAAACGCCCTACCCTCTGGGCTATCGCTCTGGCCCCATTCTCATGAGGTGCCCAGGAGGCATGGCGGGTTCTAGCCCTGGCCTGCCAACCGGCGGAGCCTCACAAGCCAGACCACCCTCCCCCTACTCCATGGGGCCCACCGCTTTCCACATGCGGACTTCCCTCGTCAGAACTCCACCCAGCAGACCAGCCTATCACAGCCCGGCTCGCAGCGCGGTTCATCAATAAATGCTTTATTTAGAGGTGACTACAACAGTATGCCACCCGCACGACAAGCCTGGCTAGCTGCTCGTGTAGTATTTGATATGCCAAATACCAGTAACATTTATATTAGGTCATTCCCATGACCTAATATAATGGTTTGAGGCTCTTTATATTCCTGGAGCAATCGGATGCCTTTGGGTTCTACTAGCATGAGACAGGACATATGGAGATATTACTGGTGCCCTCTCTAGTGAATAGATGATTAACAGGAAGATAGTGATAGTGATAGTTGTGATAGTGATAGTTGTGATAGTGATAGTGATAGATAATTAGCTTTCATTGTCATCACTAGTTCCACATGAAATTCTGAGGTTATGGGAAACT
Organism: Cryptotis parvus; assembly: GCA_021461705.1. Lineage (NCBI taxonomy): Eukaryota > Metazoa > Chordata > Mammalia > Eulipotyphla > Soricidae > Cryptotis > Cryptotis parvus. Next base: position 21,955 of record JAJIBD010023039.1, on the reverse strand, counting down.
TTAACAGTTAGGCAACTGTCTTGTGAAGATGTCATTCATTATTTCTCCTAGATGGGAAGGCTGGGCAATGTCATTTTATTTCTTTCCTAGCAGGAGGTACATTATGATTGCATTGGAAAGTGGGAAAAGTTGGTAGAAGATAAAACAAACAGGACCAACGCTAATTCCCGAGTCATAAAGATTGTTAAGTGTCTTTTATCTGTTTGCCTTTCTATTCCTTGTGCCTAATATAGTGCCTAGCCTGGGTGGCACTGTGATTGCCATATGCTAAATGATTGAAATTAATTCAAGTGATGCTTTAATTGGCATTGCCAATGAAGACAGATGGCTTATTTGCCTCCCTGCTGAAGAGAGTGTTTTTTTTAAATAAGAGAATTCTAGGTGTTATTGATCTGTCCAACCAGCTAGTACCCAGTTGTATAGTGCTGAGGACCTCTCGTGGGTGACTTTTAATGTTATCTGAATTTAAGTAGTTCATTTTCACTTCCCGTCTGCACCAAACCAGGGGCTAGAATATAAGCTTCATGACAGCAGTGAACTTATCTTTTAGCACTTGTGGTGGAGCTTAGGGATGGATGACATACAACACTTGACAGATTGAGTCTGATTCCAGCTAATAATGATGCTTTCATATCATTCTATAGTACTAAAACTCCATGGTAGTTGGAGGTAGTTGTGTGTGGGGCTTGGAATCTTCTGTCACTGGAGACATGAGACTTCCTCTTCTACAGTTCAGCTTCTGACTTGCGTCAGTCCATGTGCCATGGTCAGCCTGTATTCCAAACCAACTTATTTGATTGGAGCTGATACACAAAAACTGGAATTTCTTTAACATGTTCTTACAGTTTAGTTGTTAAAATACAGAATATACTGTTTTCTCATTTTAATTATTTACTTCTTATACTAGCTCATAAAATCCATAAAAAGTTGAAAGTTGTATGATACAACTTCCATCTTAGAAAAAAAATTAACGCCTTTTAAAAAACATTTTATTTGTGTTTCTGAAATAGAATGGATTTTATATACCTCCCAAACTTTAGGCTAGGAGAGAATAACTCTAATATCAAAGACCATCCACAAGGTTTCCTAGGCCCTTGAAATATCTTTTACTCTGTAGCTTCTATTTTTTTTTTTTTTTTTGCTTTTTGGGTCACACCCGACAATGCTCAGGGGTTACTCCTGGCTCTTCGCTCAGGAATTACTCCTGATGGTGCTCAGGGGACCATATGGGATGCCGGGATCAAACCCAGGTCGGCCACATGCAAGGCAAACACCCTACCCACTGTGCTATCGCTCCGGCCCCTGTAGCTTCTTCCCAGGAACCTACTTTCTATTATAGAGGAAAAGAAGACAAGAGGGGGAAGTATATTTGCATAGATATACAGTTTACAGATATTTTTTCTTTTTCTTTTATTAATTTTTTATTATACCACTGTGATATATACAATTACAAAGATGTTCATATTTGGGTTTCAGTCATACAGTGTTCCAGCACCCATCCCTCAACCAGTGCCCATTTCCCACCACCAATGTCCTCTGATTCCCTCCGATCTCCCCAGCTTGCTCCTATGGCAGGCACTTTTCTCTCTCTCTCTCTCTCTCTCTCTCTCTCTCTCTCTCTCTTTTCTCTCTGTCTCTTACTCTCTCTTCTCTAACACATTGTGGCTTGCAATACATACATTAGAGTTTATCATGTATATCCCTTTGCCTACATACAATGTTCAGTTCTAGGCTGTATTATAATTTCCAATGATTATTAGCACACTGTTACCTTCTCTGTTACTACTTTTTTATATCCTTCAAATAAATGCAGTCATTCTATATCTATCCTTTTCCCAATGGCTAATTCCATTCAACATGATCCTCTCCATGTCCATCCATTGATAGGCAAATTTCATAACTTCATTTTTCCTAACAGCTGCACCGTATTCCACTGTGAAGATGTACCACAGTTTCTTTATCCAGTGATCTGCTTTCAGAGTTTACAGAGATTTTTCATGGTGTTTTCCCCCTCAGATTTTGTCATTGGTCTGTGAAAAGTGTGTTATCTTAGTTTTAGAGAAGAGCTAATAGAATCTTAGGTAAAATAAAATAACTAAGAATGGAGCTGCTATTTAAACTCAGGTCTCCTACCAAGCAGGGAAGATTCATCCTACATGATTTTTATTTTCTAGTTATGCCATAAGCAGGTCTCTGACATTTTTAGGTTTTTATTAGTTTCCTATAGACAGTATGGTTTCACAAGCTTTTTGCACTCCCTCTTATCTTTAAGCTCTGTGTAACATCCCTGCTTCCTAGAAGAACTTGCCTTCTCCTACTTGGTACACTCATTCATAGTTCATTTATAAGTTCTGGGTATGCAGTGGAGTGTGGTATAGGAGGAGGCCCTGTTGTCTTACCATTAAGGTTCAAATCTTGGTGCTAGAATTTACCCTCCATAAGCTCTGGAATTGTTGATAAATCTATGATTTCTTAGTTTTACCATCTGTATGACGGTCCCAGCAGAGCCCTGCAAGAAGCCAGAGGACCCCCCCACACACACACACACCATGAGGGCCGCCATTTTCCACATCCAGACTCCCTTCTCGTCAGAGCTCCACCCAGAAGAAGAGCTGATCACGGTCACACGGTTCAATAAATGCTTGAGATTAGAGGTGACTACAAGAGTATCCCACCCACACAGCAGAGCCTGGCAAGATACCCATGTCGTGTTTGATATGCCAGATACCAGTAACAATTATAGACCTCATTCCCATGACCTGATGGAATGGCTTGAGGTTCTTTATGTTCCTGGAGCTAGCAGTTGCCCTTGTGCTACACTAGCATGTGACAGTACCTATGGAGATGTTACTGGTGCCTATTGAGCAAATCGATGATCAACGGGAAGACAAGTGATGCAAGTGATGATAAGGAATATTTTTAATTCTCTAAGGGTAGCAAAGAAGGAATGCACATATATTACTTGATGAGTGCCTGCTGCTGCTGCTTCTTAACTTTGAACCATGTTTCTAGTCTCTCTTCTACTTCTCTAATATTGCCTCTTGATTATTCAATAGTTCCCAGCCGATCTCCTTTCCTCAGAGCGAGCAAAGTGAAAGGGGAAAAAAGAAAAAAATAAAATCATGGAGTCAATAGGAAAAACCCCAAATTGTAGTGAGAAGTTTGCCAGGAGAAGCAATAGTAAATCTATTGTATGAAGTTTGTTCTAGATGACTGATGAGAAAAGGACTGAGAAATAGACCCAGAAAATCAGTTTCTTCCTTTTTTCTGGTTTAACCTTACCATCATTTCTAAACAGAAGAAGACTTTGATCCATAAGCTAAGAGCACATTAATTGTATAGAGATTCCTTTAGTTGTATATGTACAGTGGAATACTGCTTGGCTCTAAGAGGAGACGAAAGTGACTAGAGGGATAGTACAGTGGGTACAGTACTTACCTTGCATATTACTGACCCAGGTTCAATCCCCAGCATCCCATATGGTCCTTTAACAGAGCCAGGAGTAAGTCCTGAACCTCACCAGTTGTGCCCCCAAAACAAACAAAAAAAAGAAGCCCCAAAAGACAAAAATCATACAAGTCATGAAATTTTCTACTACATGGATGGTAGTAGTACATACAGAGTACCATGAAGTCAGAGGATGGACACAGGATGATTTCTCTCATAAGTAGGATATAAAGATAAGGGGGGCAGCAAATTGTCGAAGATTCAGAGAATTGGACTCTGAAAGAAGCTTACCCTTTGTGGGAGGGGACATTCTGGTGGAGGATGTGGTGCTAGAACATTTCATGCATAAAACCTTATTAACAGTACTGAAAATCGCTGTGTTTAATATTAAAAGAATTTTTTTAAGGATGTGTCACCACCTGTTCTGATTGACATGTCCTGGTTCAGAAAGATGCATGAACCAGCAGAGTCGGGAACCCAACCCAGCAACTTCAAGGAAAGAAAAGGTATATGTGAGAAGGGCTGGCTTGTAAAGAAAGGTGGACGACAGGAATCATCTTCATATAAATCTAAGTGGCAGTTGGGATATTATTTACATTTTAGGGAATTTGTGTGTGTGTGTGTGTGTGTGTGTGTGCTCGTGCACGCACACACACTTTATTTTAAGACAACACACTTTTTTTATATACTTTTTTTTTACTTAGCAACAACCAAAAAAGGCATGTGTTCAGTCAGGATGTCAGATGCTCAGCTCATAAAAATATTAACTAACACACAGATGACAATTGCCTGGTACTGAGCTTTATTTTGTCTGCCAAAGTGTGCCTTCTATTACATAACAAAATAGGTCAAGTTCGTTTTGTTGTTATAGCGTTTCCTATCTTAGACTTTGATAGTTTCATTTTAATAAGTAAAATGTTGCCAAATTCAGTGAGGTTAATTTGAGAATAGGGATACTTCAGTGTCTAAGACATCATCTTTTAAATGGCAAAGTTTCCTTGAATTTGTCTCTAGGCAAACATTCATCTACCTCACAGATCTTCTAAACCTCTACCATGTGCTGGGCCTCTACTATGGGCTGTATTTTAGAAATACAGTACTGGGCAAGTTATCTATAACTCTCACTAATGATAATACTGATACTCATATCTGTTTATTTGGGCAATTCCTCATGTTCTTAAACTGTATTTCATTCACATTAAATCTATATCTTCTAAGATCTACCTGCCAAGTCTCTGTTATGGGAAATGAATATTGATTGTCAATGAATATTGGTAGTCACTTGTATATTGATGGCAGAGCACATATATACAGATTGTATCCCTGTGGACATTTGTAGTTGGAATATAGAAAATATTCAGCTGACAAATAAAAACACGCAGGATTAAATTTTTGCTAGTGTGACTACAAGCAGATACATATTTTTATTTAGGTGAAGCCCCCGTGGCATAAACATATTTGGAAAGTTGTAATATAGAGTTAGCCTTTATTGAGTGTTTACCAAGTACTAAGAAGTGCTAAGCATCTAAACAGATTTGTATGTTTTACACTTACAGTATCAAAGGCTATGTAAGATTTTGTTCTGTTTGCAAGCATTATTGTAGTTGTTGCTTGCAAGCTTTTTCGATGCTGGCAGAAGATACAAGATGCCAAGATTAAAGACAAAGGACTTCATTGCTCATGACTTAGACAGCAGCATGAGCATCAGCATATTTGTATTGTTCCTTTGGTCTTGAAGTTCCACGGGGATGGCAGCATTCACAGTGGACTGTATTCCAAGAGAGGAAGCCTAAGATTAATAAATGTGAATCTTTATAATGAACAGTGGCATTACATGTCTGACCTTTACTCTGAAGGTAGATACTATTTCTATCTTCCAAGGCTATTTGCTTTACAAAACCCTTGAGAGGGTAGTCTGGAACAAAGGGCAGTTTCTTACAAGATAAATTGAAACATGAAGGACACACGAGAATTATCTCCAAATACTGCAAATATCCTTGTTTTACCATGAGCAATTTAGACTTTGGGAGGTTGAGTAACTTCCCTAATATCATAAAATCAGTACGTGCCTGATTACCATTTGGATTAAGCTGTCTGATTTCAGAGCACATGCTGTGCATATTATGTTTTATTTCAGAGAATGTACTGTGTATGTTATGTTTTATTTTGGTGTTGTTTCTATCGAGATGGTATTGATTTACAATACTATCCATGTTTTAGCAGTATAAGTGCATACTTTTCAAATATATGCTTTCACACCACACCCATTACCAAAGAACCAGTGATCATCTACCATTATCTTTTTTTTTTTTTTTTTTTTTGCTTTTTGGGTCACACCCGGCGATGCTCAGGGGTTCCTCCTGGCTCTGCACTCAGGAATCACTCCTGGTGGTGCTCGGGGACCATATGGGATGCCGGGACCGAACCCGGGCCGGCACAAGCCGGCCGTGTGCAAGGCAAACGCCCTACCTGCTGGGCTATCGCTCCGGCCCCTACCATTATCTTTTTGGATCCCCTCCCATTCTGGTAGCCTCAGTTCTGCAGTCAGAAGTCAAGTATTTTGTTTTGCCTAGCCCTTTGCTTTTGCTTACATTTCACATAGGGGTAAAATTCATCAAATATTTATCTATCTTCTTTTGAGAATTGTTTTTTTTTAAATCTATTTTATATATTTATTTATTTATTTTGCTTTTGGGGTCACACCTAGCAATATCCAGGGGTTACTCTTGGCTCTGCACTTAGGAATTACTCCTGGCAGTGCTTGGGGGACCATATGGTATACCAGGAATGGAACCCGGGTTGGCCTTGTGCAAGGCAAGCACCCTCCCTGCTGTGCTGTCACTCTGCCCCCTTGAAACTTATTTTGATAATTCATTTAGCTCATATCACCTAAAAGCTAAATCTTACATTTGCTTATAGGGTTATTTAGGAGGTAGGTGGAAAAGCTGAATAGCATTATGGAGTTGTCACAACAAAATATTTCATACTTAAATCTCAACTGCAATTCTGATTATAAAACAATTGAAAATACCATGAGAGGAGAAGAAAAGAAGAATGGCGTAGAGAAGAGAGGAACTCTGAACTCTTCCAAAGTTCCTACAGCTGGTGCCCTAGAGGCTCTGGATATATGATATATAACACTCCCTCCCGCCAGCCCTCAGTACTCATTACAGTTACGATTCTGATTTAGTACATTCTGTTAAGTAGCCAGCATCTGGAATAGAATTGTATACTCTTTATATTTAAGAGCAAGGAATTTGGAGCCAGTCAGACTGGTTTTGCATCCTAGTTTTGCTGCTTGTATGACTTTTGTTGGATTGCTTAATCTCTTTCAGCATCTACAAAATGGAAATATCTCCCCCCTCCACACAGCTGTATGTCTACATAAAATCAATCAAAAATATTCCTTTAATCTCAAATTTTACTTTATCACATCTCTTATGTTTCTTTCATAGCAGACTTTTGTAAGTATTGTCCCAAAGTTGTCTCTGCTTTCTCGTGTTCCTTTGACCTCATGACAACATGATTTCTATTCTTTTGACTTTAACTCAAACTGTCATCACTAAGGTCATCAATGACTTCCTTTGGCTAAACACTAATATTTATTACTTACCTCCCAGTTAGATTCAACCCAGTACTATTCTCTCCTTGATTGAATGTTCTTTTCCTTTGCTATCTGAGAATTTGCCTGTCCTTTTCTTTATTTTACTTCCCTCACTCCCCATTGGGCTCTTCTTCTGCTTGCCCCTCATATGTATTGTTGCCCATATTTTTATAAGTCCTCCCTTTATTTCTCTGTGAAGCATTGTGAACATTTTGCATATTTTCATATCTTCAGCACCATAGGTTCTGACGGCTCTTGAATCAACCAGTATGTAACCTATAGTTTTTCTGAGCAAAAAACATATTTATGTGACTGTATTTTAACTATCTCTGTTTGATTATTCCAAAGAGATGAATATTACAACATGCCCAAATATTTTAGTGCTCTGGTACTTTAGTGTCTCTCTCATGATAGAATCTCCACTCGCAGTGTAATTCAGAAACCTGGGCATATTTTTCTTTTCATATGTCCCCAATTCCTATATTCAACCAACTAGGTCTTATTTTTTAATTTTTTCTTTTAATGTCGACAAAAGTCACAACTGTTGATACAGTCCGGAGTTAAAATGGGCTAAATAAAAGATCCTATTTATATAAAATTATATAAGAAAGCTCACTTATATAAAATCAATTAGTACTAAAATAGTTATTTTTAGTGTTAAAATTATATCTTGTTGGGGATGCCGCTGGGGTCCCCGACAGTGTCAGGACAGAAGTTCTCTTCTACCTCCGAGGACACCGGGGAACAGATGAAAACTCACAAGTCCGGTGCAGTTCCAAAAGGCTTTTAATAGTACAATAGCTCTTCCACAGCAATCCAATATAATGAACAAACTCTAGCTCTGGTCCGAACTTAGACCATACAAAAGAGCCTAAGTCTCCCACCAAAGAGAGAGGATCTCACCCGAGATGAGTCCTACCCAGAAGAAGGAGCAAAATGCCAAAGAGTAAAAAGCCAAAAGCCAAAAGCAAAAGGCTGAGGAGCTAATAGCCACAGGAGCGAAAAACTGAAAGCTGAGGAGCCAAAAGCCACAGGAGCCAAAAAGCCGAAAGAGAAAAGGCCAAAGCTGAAGGGACCTCAAGTCAGTCCCCTTATATACACCAAAGTAATCCAGGGAGGGTCGTGTCAACAAAGAACTCTAAACAGAGTGTAGTGCAACACCCTATTGCAGGTATAAACAAAGGTTATGCCAAGGACTAATCCCGAGATTATCTCTTATGTAAAACACTGGAGAGAGAGAGAGGGCTGATATAAAGTAATACATCTTAATTTCATGAGCTTCATGTAATCTAGATGGTACCCACAGGTCCTTCTTATTATTATCTGCACCAGGGTGATTCTGAGTATCTTGTTCTCATGTATTGAAAGGGTCACACTCGCCTGCTTAAAGCAAACTAGTATGATCCTTCCTATAGTCTTCCTATAGTCTCAACGTAGCCAGGGTGGTAGTCTCCTGGTAAACTCTAACTGTCCCACGCTGGGTACAGTGGGTATAAAGAGGAGCTGTGCCCAATCTAGAAAACATAGAAGTCTTAGTTGATGTATAAGTCAGAAGTTATTCAATCAAGGTGACTTCTGTGACTGCCACATCCTCTAGCAGTGTTTACATAGAAGAGAGGTCTCATTAGAATGAACCTTGGTTTAAATAGATTAATCTGAGAGTGGACAAGACAACAAAGCTCCCAGATTAGATAAACCTGTTCTCCAACAATATCTCATTCAATTTTGCTAAGTCCTTGTCTAAGAATTTGTTAAACTACTGCTAGTTGAGCCTGCTGTGTTATTGTTTTTGGTTTGTTCAGTTTAGTCAACTTCTATGTTACTTTCCCATCTAATGTGGTATGTTCCTACTAGAATTTCAGTATTGAGGAAGTGCTGCATGGCTGTATATGGGACCATGCAATTCAGAGACTTCAGGATCTGTGGTCTGGGCCAATGAGTAGAAATGGCAGTGACTATGGGAAGTAGGTGGCTGCTGGGGCTTCCAGAAAGTATGGTGGAGGGTGGAAGGATGCTCTCCATTCAGAATTCAGAACGCTGGACATCTTTTCCTTTTTATATATCCCCAATTCCTATATTCAACCAACTAGGTCTTATTTTTTTAAAATTTATTTAAGTTAATGTAGACAAAAGCCACAACTGTTGATACAGTTTCAGAGTTAAAATGGGCTAGATAAGAAAGTTCACTTTAAAGACACCACAGTTCTCAGCATAGGCACTGGTGTACCTGAAATTGTTCATAGTTTGGTGTCTCTGTAGAGGATATTATTGAAGCCATGATGTTGAGCACTTGGCATTGCTGCAGGAGTGGGGTGTGGTATAGCTGCTAGGGCTTTGGCAGGACAGATACTCAGTCAGCCCACCTCAGGCACCCCAGAGTTTTCAGCACTGGAGACTGGCCTGTTGATGAAATTTAGTTTCTTGGTGTATCTCCTCAGAGATTTTGTCATGAATTCCAAGTAGGTCTTATTGATTCTGCTTGTTCAATATTCTTTTAATATGCTTCTATCTTGTCTACCTCAATCAGTCACCATTTTCTGAATAAGACCATTATTGTCTTTCGTCTTCATTTTAACATTCTCCTTATGGATCTCATTGACTCATCTTGTTGCCCTTCTTCACACTATAGCAGAATTGATCATGTAATTTTATGTTCTGTTTTGTTTTTGGGCCACATCTGGCAGTGCTTACGGCATATTCCTGGCTCTATGCTCAGGGATCACTTCTGATAAAACTTGTGGAACCATATATGTACTGAGGATTGAAACTGATTTGGCTTCATGCAAGCTAAGTGCCTTACCAGCTATACTATTATTCTGGTCCCGACATCCTTTTCTTTTTTTTTAAAGTCATGAATTTATTAATATCATTGCCATATATGGGCTGCAACAGTTAATATAATTGGTGCCAGCTGAGGGAGCAGGCATAGGGATGGGGGGCAGTGGAAAATGAGTGTCTTTGGTGGTGGAAACACACTGGTGGTGGGATTTGTGTTGGGTGATGAAATATTAAATGAAAAAGTGAAAAATAAATAAAACAATGTCTTTCCCAGTACTAATTATATATAACCTAATACTATACATAATACCTGTAATTAATTACTCAGAATTATTAATTTACATGGACAGGGGATATACATTTGATTCATGAGAATCTCTACATATGCATAGACACACATTTCTAAGAAATTAAAAAACTCATAAATACTAGTGTTTTGAACAATCATAGTGAAAATCAAAGCCTTTAGCACAATGTTAAATGGAAAGGTATATTTTTCTGTCATTCTAGGACTAGCCCAAAGACAGTGTCTAATGATCACTACAGTCATTATTATAAAATACATATACCAGTTTTCTTATGGAAACTGAAAATATCAACTCAGGTTATGTCCGACATCCTTTTCTTGATTATCAACTTTCAACAGGTTTACACTGCATTCCAACTGAAGTCCAGACTTTCCAATAATTTACACAATCTTTGGATGTGAACTCTACTCACTTTTCCAGCTTTATTTTTTCTTCCTTTCCCTTTTCTGTTTCCACGTAGTCAAAAATTCTGATAAAAAGACCTTGTTTTGTTTTTTTTCAGATTAGCTTTGCTATATTCTATGTATCCTTTTTTCTTTTTTTTTTTTTTTGGGTCACACCTGGCAATGCTTAGGGGTTTCTCCTGGCTCTGCACTCAGGAATTACTCTTGGCGGTGCTTGGAGGACCATATGGAATGCCGGGGATCGAACCTGGACCGGCATAGCCGGCTGCGTGCAAGGCAAATGCCCTACCCGCTGGACTATCACCCGGCCCCTATGTATCCTTTTTATACGCTCAGTTATAAAACTGCCCTGCAAACTTTCACCCACTTATATTTAAATATCCACATTCAAAAATCACATTTCTAGAAGCTACTTTTTTATTTTTTTTAATTTTTTATTTTTACAATTACAAAGATATACAATTAAAAAAGTTCATATTTGGGTTTTGGTCATACAGTGTTCCAGCACCCATCCCGCCACCAGTGCCCATCTCCCACCACCAACTCCCCAGTTCCCTCCCCCCAGCCCTCCTCCATGGCAGGTTCTTTTTTAGAAGCTGCTTTTGAATATACCCACTCTCTGCTCCCTTTTTATGATTTGCTATATCATCACCTTTGTTACAATATATTTTAATTGCCTGTTAATTTTTTTAGTTTTTCCCACAGGACCTTTCACCTATTTCTTTCATGGATTTCTGGTAGGTGGAAGGCCATGACAAATGTTTAGTGAAAGTATGGAAATCACACATTAGCTTGTATTGTAAGTGCTGCTCTTTAGCCAGTATTAATAGAATGTCAGAATTTAAAATATTGGAGTCACTGTGGGTATGACTCATGCCAGTTCATGTCTATCTGTATTCAGAGCCTGTGGCCACACAGAGGAAGCTCTGCGTCTCTTAGGAGAAGGGAGTAGGAGAAGAACAGAATGATGAAATGGGTATTGCTTACTCCTCAACACAGCTAAAAACAGAAGCTTGGAATGCTTTTGTTCATGCACTGGAATTCTATATTTTATACCGGGTGAAAAAGGAAGAAAAAATCAAAGAAAAGGTGGGTAGCTCTGATATAAGTAGAATATCAAATTTGTTCTTACAAAGAACAAAGTAAGAAAACCATAAAATGTTTTTATTTTAAAAAATGAAAATGCAATGGAGACCGTGGACACCTCAGTGTCAGAATACTTGCTCAACAGGTGTGGGACCACAGATTCCATCCCTGGCACCTTCCTGTTTGCTGAGTGATCCCAGTGACACTGTCATGGGGGAATATCTGGCTCCACAATGGAATGAAAGATCTCTAACGCCCTGAAACCAAGTGAGTGCGCACTGCAACTAAAAGCTGCAAGCTTTGTTGAGAATCGCAACTAAATGTACAAGTACCACAGCCATGTGAGGTCAATTCTGTGACCCTCAGTCATGGGAACAGCAATAACTGCCACAACAGCAAGAAGGAAGGGACAGATATATATGGGATATATATATATATACACATATATATGCACACATATTTATACAGATATATATCTGTATATATGGAATATATTCTGTATATATCCCATATATATCTTTATATATATCCCATATATATCTGTATATATATTCCATATATATCTATATATATACATATATACTTTTCTCTTTCTATCATACATTAGATTATGTATATATGACCAGGAAGCTAAATGTAGAATATCTACTATGTAGTTCTAAGGCTGTGAGTTTGATCATAAGTACTGTTCCTACATGTCCAGTGTGATTTTAGTAGCATTGCGACTTGTGATATTGGCACTACAGCAAAGTGTGTTTCCACAGGAAAGTGCTCCAACTAACTAAAAATGACAACTAAAATGACAGTAATAACTATTCCTACATGTCCAGTGTGATTTTAATAGCACTGAGATTTGTGATATTGGCACCACAGCAAAATGTGTATCCACAGGAAAGTGCTCCAACTAAAAATATGCAAGTATTACAAGCAAGAGTATGACCCATGAAAAACATTGCAGTTGGGATATGCCCCATGAGCACCACAACCAAGTATGTATAACAGGAAGAGAAGGGGACAGAAAGATAGAAATGGGAAGATGCTGTAATCATCAGAACATGGTATCACTTGTATCACTTGTCTTCTCGTTGTTCATTGATTTGCTCGAGTGGGCAGCAGTAACATTTCCATGTGTCCTGTCATGTGCTAGTGTAGCCCAAGGGCATCTGTTTGCTCCAGGAACACGAAGAGTCTCAAACCATTTCTTCAGGTCAAGGAAATGAGGTCAATAATTGTTACTGTTTTTTGGCATATGAAATATGACACGTGTATCTTGCCAGGCTCTGCCATGTGGGTGGTATATATTGGTGATATTTACCACTTGGTATATATTGGTAATTCCAGAAAATGGGGAGGGTACAGTGCTCTTAAAAAGTTCCTTGTATAATAAGGTTATATTTTTATAAATTTATGTCTAAAATCAAATTACATTAATCAAAGTCAGTGATATTTGATTACTGACAACACTGAAATTGTCTTGTTCCTTCCTATATTTCTATTATTTGGGAAAGTTTATCTGCATATTTATAGTGCTTTTTTCCATGAATAGATAAGGAGAAACAAATAATCAGATATAAATTAAACCAAATACCGATAATTTGCTATCCAAGTTAGCCACTGTCACTGAAGCTTGGGTAAGGACTTTGCACTTAAGGCCCCTTGTGAGATTTTGTCTAATCTCTTTGACCCTTTGTCTAACTTTGTCAATGATAAGGTTTTAGGAAAAAAGATTATTTTGAAAGAGAAGTCTTAGGAGACATATATTCTCTACCATACATTAATTAATTTCTTCATTCAAAAATGTATTTAGAGTCTAACATATGCCCATCATCAGTAGCATTTTATAGTGTGCAGAGCTTGTATCAGTGAAAAAAAATCTGCTGATATGAAACTGTGACGGTGGAGAGAGACATACCTAAGTCTACGCTGATAAAGGATATATATTCCACATTTCTAAAAAACTAAAGCACTGTGTTTTACAAAGTAATTCACAGTTGAGTTTTGTTATTGCAACACAGATCCCACCAGTGGTGTCAGCTTCCCCCCGACAATGTTCCCAGGTTCCCCACCATATCCCCACTTCTCCCCACACGCCCCAATCCACCCAGCCAGGCCTTTTGACAGGCACCTTTCTAAGTTTGGGTCTCTTGAGTTCATTGCTTCTCATCTGTTTCTTCTCCCTTTTCCCTCCACTCTTTCTTTCCTTCTCCCTCCTATACACTGGGCCAAGGTTGATCAGGGCATCCTCCCTTTAAAACATTGCATTCTCTCATCCAGCTATTCTAAGGATATATGATATTTTTTGAAGTGTGATGACTTGTATGGAAGTTAGAAGCCGAGGTTGATAGAGAGATAGAGCCGAGGTTGAGAGAGAGAGAGAGAGAGAGAGAGAGAGAGAGAGAGACAGACAGACAGACAGACAGACAGAGACAGAGAGACAGAGAAAGAGAGACAGAGACAGAGAGAACATGAGAGAGCATGAAAGAGAGAGAGAGAGAGAGAGAGAGAGAGAGAGAGAGAGAGAGCTGCTAGAGCCAAGAGGCCATTGAAAGGAAGTAGAGCCATGTGGTTAACTGGAAATCCCACCATTTGTACTTAGATCTAAGTACAAAGGGACATCATGGAGAAGAAAAGGATTTGGAGGGGAGGAGTGTTATAAAATGTTACAAATTCAGGTAAGAGCCTATTATTTTGAGATTTAAAAATAACTGTATACAAAATCTTCATCAATTTAAGGACAGTGGTGAGAGGTCAGGAGCATTTTGGTGGTGGTGCTGTGCAGTGTCCTTGTACATAAATACCATAAACTTTAAAGCTATTGCATCCAGGTTATCTAAATGTAATTAAAAATTGAAATAAAGAGCCTCTTCAATTTATGGGAACATAATTGAAACTTGTGCTCATCTCACTTGGCCACTAGAGAGCAGCATTGCCTATCAAATGCACTGAGAAGCAGGCGCACAGATTTTCAGAGGGAGATGATGAATTCCATACTTAGGGCTTTTCTCCACCTTTGTGGTCCTTTTCTGTGTTATTTTCTTTGAATTCTTTATTTAACTCGCTGGCATCCACCTATGCACAAACACAATCTTAGTTTCCTTGTTTTGGGCTGAACTTTCATGTTGATAGGTTAGGAAAAACAAAGTCATACTTTAAAATTTTTTAAATTTATTTTTTTTATTTTTACTATACTACTGTGACATAGACAATTACAAAGATGTTCGGATTGGGTTTCGTCATAAAGTGTTCTAGTACCCATCCCTCCACCAGTGCCCTATCTCACCACCTATGTCCCCAAATTCCCTCCCCAGCCTGCCTCTATAGCAGGCAAATTTCGTTCTCTCTCTCTCTCTCTCTCTCTCTCTCTCTCTCTCTCTCTCTCTCTTCTCTCTCTCTCTCTCTCTCTCTCTCCATCCCTCCTCTTATGCGTTGTGGCTTGCCCTATATATACTCTGGAGACCAAAAAACACACAGCAGAAACACTATCTGCACTTCTATATTAAAGCCACACTTTTAACCACCTTGAAGATTTTTTGATATTTGACCCTTGGACTCTACCACTTCCAAATACCACCTTTTATATTTGCTACAGTGGGAGTCTCAAAGACCTCTAGTAGTGTTTTTTTTTTTTTGGGGGTATTTCTTTAGGATCAAACCAAATTTGCATGTGTGTGTACAGTGGTGGTAGAGGTGTGTGTGTGTGTGTGTGTGTGTGTCTGTATGTGTGTGTGTATGTGTGTGTGAAAGAGAGAGAGAAAGAGAGAGAGAGGGAGGGATGGCGAGAGAGAGAGAGATGGTAGTGGTTGTTTTCTTTTGTGTGAACCCAGCAGTGCTCAGGGCTTACTCCTGGTTCTGTGCTCAGGGATCACTCTGGCAGCCTTGGAGATCATTTGGGGTTGTGGGTCTAGATCCTGAGTTGGCCCAGTGCAAGGCAAACATCTCACCCCTAGTACTATATCTATGACCCTTTCACATTTTTAACTTAGAGCTTTGTGCTTTCTTGTCTATTTTTGGACCTGTTATCCCTCCAGTATGTTTGGTGACCCAGAAGCTGGTCTTGTAAGAGCAGAAAACTGGCAGGCTGCTTCTGAATAGGCCAAGCTCCAGCACCCTGTGTGCAAGATTTCCATTTGTTTTGTTTTATTTTTTAAATTGAGGCTTGTATTAAAAAGGCAAGTAATGAGTTCAACAAGAAGAGGGAGAAAGATGGCAGAATTCTTTTTATTTTTTTTGTTTTTAAAATTATCATTATTTTTATTATAACACCATGAGATAGACATTTACAAAATTTTCATAATATGAATTCTTAAAAGTAAGTATCCCAAATATGAAGAGAGAATTACAGGCAAAGAAAACATAATTTGTAATGTTTCCTTTCAGAGAGAGGTCTGACACACTATCCAACAGCAAAACTCTTTTTTTGAAAAATTGATTACAGTGAGATACACAGTTACAAAGTTGTTCATGATTGGGTTTCATTTTCACTCATTTCTTATAATTTTCTGATATCTTTTCCTTCACCAGTGTATATTTCCCACCACCAATGTGCCCAATATCCCCCCCCTACCCCCCACCTCCATGACAAGCACTTTTCTTTTCTCCTCTCTCTCTCTTCACTTTTGGGCATTATGCTTTGCAATACAGATACTGAAAGGTTATCCATTATATTCCTTTACCTACTTTCAACACTGAGTTCCTGTTCAAAGTGATCATTTCCAATATCATTATATTGGTCCTTTCTCTATCCTCCCCATCCCCCCTCCACACACACACATACTTGTAACAACCTTCCAACCATTGACTAGTCTTCCTGGCTCCTGTTTTCCTGGCCTTGGATATTAGTCTCATGCTATTTTTTTAATATACTGTAATGAATGCAGTCATTCTATATCTGCCCCTTTCCTTCCTTCTGACTTATTTGACTCAGCATGATGGACTCTCCATGTCCACCTATTAATAAGCAAGTCTCCTGACTTAATTTTTTCCTAATAATTGCATAGTATTCTACTGTGTAGATGTACCATAGTTTCTTTATCCAGTCAGGTTGTTTCCAGATACTGGCTATTATGAATAGTGCTGCAAATGAACATAGAAGTTCAGGTGATATTTATGCTGTGTGTTCTTGGGCCCCCTGTCCCAAAAATGGGTCAATATGGGAGCTCAACTTCTAGTATTCTAGTATTTTTTAAAAGAATGTCTATATAATTTTCCCAAAAGGCTGTACCAGTTAGCATTCTCACCAATGAGAGACCCTTTCTATCTACATCAGTGCCAGCACTTGTTCTTGTTCTTTTTGATGTGTACTAGTCTCTGTGGTGTGAGATTATATCTCATTGTTGTTTTTGTTTGCGTCTCCTGATGATTAGTGATGTAGAGCATTTGTCAAAGATAAATGTCTTATCACTACATAGAGTAGTACACTACTTTGTGGGCCAGGTATTAGAGATATAGAGGTGAATAGGAGACAAGCTCCATTCTATCAGACAGCTTCTTCTGTAATTAAGTAAGGGTATGAATGAGGTAGAAATAATTATGTGTTTTCTCTCTCTCCACTCTGTGTGTATGTGCAAGTGTGTGTGTGTGTGTGTGTGTGTGTGTGTGTGTGTGTGTGGAATGTACAGTGAGGAGATTGGTTGGTTCAGAACTGGAAGGATTTTTTTTTTTTTGCTTTTTTGGGTCACACCCGGCAATGCTCAGGGTTTATTCCTGGCTCTGCACTCAGGAATTCCTCCTGGCAGTGCTGGGGGGACCACATGGGATGCTGGGGATCAAACCTGGTTCTGCTGCATGCAAGGCAAACACCCTACCCACTGTGCTATCGCTCTGGCCCCAATTTTAAAGACCATTTACCCCAATAGAGTTGATATTTTTAGATGAGGGAAATATGGCTCAGATATATTATGAATGAACCAGTTAGATAAACTATGGCTGAAGTTTAAGCAATAGAGCTTTCTCTGAGCAATTTGTAAAATGCCTTTTGTTACTTAACTTTCTGATCTGGGTAAAAGGAAACAAAATAGTTTGAAGGGAAAATATCTTTGGTGGGGAACAGCTACTAATTTATTAAAGAAATTTTGTGAATTTTTTTTTTTGTGGAAATGGAGAGACAATGAAATATCTATATGATTAAAAAATCATCGCCCCTTCAATAAATTAAGACCTATAGTATAGAATTCGATTTCTGTACAGATTTTGGTGGCGTTAAATATTGGCAGAATAAGTGTAACATTCCTTAATACTGCTCACATAGGATGGAACCAAAAGAAACTCGAAAAATATTGGACTCAAAAATGTTTCTTGTCTTCCTTTTGCTGTTGTTGTTGTGATGAAAAGGTAGGAAGTGGTCACACACACACACACTTGTGTTCTGGAGATTGCCCACACTGTTGGGACACTGTGATCCTAATATTGCATGTGGCCAGATGCAATGTGTAAGAACTTGTGGTTTCTTACTTGCAATATCTTCACTTTTTTCCCACTGAGAGTCAGTCTTAGCCTCACCTTAGCTCCTCCTCCCTCCTCCTCCTCCTCCTCCTCCTCTTCTTCCTCCTCTTCTTCCTCCTCTTCTTCATTCCTTTCTTCCTCCTCTTCTTCCTCTTCCCCTCTTCTTCCTCCTATTCCTCCTCCTTCTCTTCCTCCTCTTCTTCTTCCTCCTCCTCCACTTCCTCCTCCCTCCTCTTCCTCCTCCTCCTCTTCTTCCTCCTCTTCTTCATCCCTTTTCTTCCTCCTCTTCTTCCTCTTCCCCTCTTCTTCCTCCTATTCCTCCTCCTTCTCTTCCTCCTCTTCTTCTTCCTCCTCCTCCACTTCCTCCTCCTCCTCTTCCTCCTCCTCCTCTTCTTCCTCCTCATCTTCCTCCTCTTCTTTTACTCCCTCTTCCTCCTTTTCTTCCTCCTCCTATGTCTCGGTCCTCTTCCTCCTCTTCCTCCTCCTCTTCTTCTTTCTTCTTCTTCTTCTACTTCTTCTTCTTGTTCTTGTTCTTCCTCCTCCCTCCTCCCTCCTCCTCCTCCTTCTTCTCCTTCTTCTTCTTCTTCTTCTTCTTCTTCTTCTTCTTCTTCTTCTTCTTCTTCTTCTTCTTTCTTCTTCTTCTTCTTCTTCTTCTTCTTCTTCTTCTTCTTCTTCTTCTCTCTAACCTCTCCTCTTCCTTCCACTTCTCTTCTTTTGCCCCCTTTCTCTTCCTTTTTCCCTCTCTTTTTTAAAAATAATATATTTCTGGACCATGATTTATCTGACTTTTTGTCTCAGTATTCACTTTAGGCTTATTTTTGGTGTGTCTTAAGAAAAAGGAATGGAAGGGAGCTAGTAAGAGAGAGTAACTGGAGGTCTGAATGTTTATCTGACTCTCATTAGAACACAAACTCCTAAAGCTGGAATTGAGTCTTAGATTTTTGGTCCTGAAGGTAGCACCTTGTGTTCAGTAGAAACAAACCCATCAATCAACAGTACAGAAAATCCTGTCCTGCCAGAAGCAAGGCCTGCTGTTTGTCACATACTAAAGCCAATTCAAATGTTAATTTAGTTCTTTGTATTGGATAGAAAAACTATATAAAGTCACAAAAGTCCCTATCCCCTCCTAAGTACCAAAATATAAAACTGAATTGAACACAATAAATGAATTGTGGTGAAATATTCATGGAAAGAGAATTCAGTTTGGTCTTTCCACTTGACAGTCTTTTTCAACAAATGCTTAATGTAAAGAAGCCTGATTTCCTGGGTGGCAGATTGGATGCCCCATTTCCTTAGTAGGAGCTACTGTTTAGGTTGAGTCTAGGTGGAACCATCTGTCTTCCTAATAGTTCTGTGGTGGTCGCTTGCTGCAATGCTCAGTGCTTTCTTGTCATCTAATTGCTGACACTACCAAAGCATCAGTTCATGCTTTCCCTGGCTTAGTCTTGTTTGGTTAAGAAAAAAAAAATTATCTGGGAAGAGATAAATAGGAAGCTGGCAAGGAAGAGAATGAGAAAGCCATTGACTACAGAGAAGCAAATGAGGGTCACCAAAGGGAAGAGAAAGGGAGACCAGCAAATTGGGAATTCTCTCGGTCTTAAAATCCTTAAGAACAGACTAAGGTCTTTCTCCAGTCTTTCTCCAGAACACAATATATGCATATGCACATGAATTTTTTAAATTTTGCTTTTGGGTCACACCCGGCAACACTCAGGGGCTCCTCCTGGCTCTGCACTCAGGAATCACTCCTGGCGGTGCTCAGGGGACCATATGGAATGCCGGGGATCAAACCCCTGGCCAGCACAGGCCTGCCGCTTACAAGGCAAATGCCCTACCCACAGGGCTATCGCTCCAACCATTGCACATAAAATTTTTTAAACTTTATTAAAATATTATTGCTTACATTTTTTCACAGTACAGTTGTCACAAACATTCGTTGTTCAACACTAGTCCCGCCACCAGTGTGCCCCTACCACCACCAAAGGCCACAGCCTCCCACCCACCCCCCTATCCCCACGCTTGCTTCCCTAGCTGGCTGCAATCACATTGATCATTGCAACATAAATATGGGAAAGTTTATGGTTAAGACCTGATATTAGATGGGTTGTTATGTTAAAATGGTGTGTGGTTGCGAAGTGGCCACATACTGCTGGAAGAAGCTGTATCAGTTGTGCCTCTGGAGTCTCCCTGGGGAGCTACTCATAAGTGCCATTTCATGGTGGGTGGTAATGGCGTCTCAGCAGCTCATAGGCATGCACATAAAATTTTAAATTTATACTTCCTGGTTTGTCTCATAAAAAAAGCACCTTGTTTTTTTTATTAATAAAACTCTAAAAAATTTGGCTTCCAAATTTCCAAGAAAATCTGAAAAGCTTTTTCATCACAGAAACTCATTCATTTATTTATTTTTTAGTATTTTATTATACCACCATGAAATATACAATCCCAAAGATGCTCCTGTTTGGGTTTTGGTCATACAGGGGAGACATTCACGACATTGGCAACTATCGCCCCATCTGCCTGTTGTCCGTCATCTACAAGCTGTTTACACAAGTCATCCTGAACAGGATTAGCAGAACACTAGATGAAGGACAACTATTCGAAGCAAAGCAGGCTTCCGGAAAGGATTCAGCACAATTGACCATATCCACACAGTAACCAAGCTCATTGAGGTTTGTAGGGAGTACAAGATGCCGCTCTGTCTCACGTTCATTGATTTACAGAAAGCCTTTGATTCTGTGGAGACTGATGCGGTCATCGAAGCCCTAGCCAAACAGTTGTTCAAACCCAATACATCAAGATCCTTCGTGAGCTGTATTACGGATTCACCACCAGGATCTCACCATTCTACAAAGAAGTGATCATTAATGTCAAAAGAGGGGTTCGACAGGGTGATACCATTTCACCAAAACTCTTCAGCGCCACCCTCGAGAACATCATGTGACAATTAGAATGGGAAGGAATGGGAGTGAAGATAGATGGTTGGCAACTACACCACCTCCACTTCGCTGATGACATCATTCTAATAACACCAAACATTAGCCAAGCGGCACAAATGCTGGCTGACTTCGACCGAGAATGTGGAAAGAGGTCTACAGCTGAATCTAAAGAAAACCATGTTTATGAAAAATGAACTAGTTCCAGAGGCCCCATTCACTCTCAATGGAACAAACATCTCTGAATGCAGCAGTTATGTGTACCTAGGTGGAGAAATCAACATGATGAACGACCTAAAACCTGAGCTGTGCAGGAGGAAGAGAGTGGCATGGAATGCCTTCAAAGACATCGAAGAAATAGCTAAAAGGACAAAAGAACCTCCGGCTCCTGGCACATCTCTTTGACTCCACCGTTCTCCCTGCATTAACATATGCCTCAGAGACCTGGGCCCTACAAAAGCAGGATGAGAATGCTATTTGTGTCTCCCAGAGAGAGAATCGAAAGAGCTATGCTTGGAATATCATGCCTCACTCAAGTGAGAGAGAGGACCCCGGAGCTCTGGCCTCCATCGCTATTCCAGAATCAGGGATGCTGTCTCTTTTGTCAAGGCATCGAAAATCAGATGGGCTGGACATGTAATGCGATTTGGAGACAACTGCTGGACTAGAGCCATTACCGACTGGATCCCACGGGATGTCAAAAGATCACGTGGCGGCCCACCTACAAGATGATCAGACTTTCTTGTCAAGACCCTGAAGGAATGATTTGAGGCTCTTCATATTCCTGAATCAACCAGATGCCATTGGGCTACATTGCCACGTGATAGGGTCCAATGGAAATGTTACTGGTGCCTGCTCAAGCAAATCGATGAATAACGGGATTCAAGTAATCAAGTGAAGTGATCATACAGTGTTCCAGCACCCATCCCTCCACCAGTGCCCATTTCCCAC